>JABUQX010047417.1:0-30000 GCA_015478945.1 Trachelipus rathkii | reverse complement strand
GAGAACTTCTTGTAGTTAAGATTTTTGAGGCACTTCTTTTCCCAAAGAATAAGGAGAACTTACATAATATAGACCATCCAACTGTGGTAAATTTCACCTTGCATACTGACAAAATTGTTATCAACTGTGTGAGCTGTGTACACCCACTTTGTGTTACCCCATTGGTCTTTCTTATGAAAGCGTATTATGCAGTAATTGTTCTAAAATCTCCAATTAACATTTTTATTTTTAGTGGCACTAAATTTGATTTCTAAACATACCAGCAATAAAATGAGTATTAACCATAGTCGTCCCCCTTTCCCCAGAAAGAAAAAAAAAATTTGATGAAACAAAAATAAAAATGGATAAATACTACTGAATCAAAAGAAAATGCCAGTAAATACTTGAGACTGGAATCAATATTTCCAAATTGATATGAATTTGAAATTCCAAAGATCATCTCCACCATATTTAATTAATAATAATAAAAATAACAATTACTTATATATAATAATAATAATAATAATAATAATAATAATAATAATAATAATAATAATAATAATAATAATAATAATAATAATAATAAGCATGAATTAAAGAACGCAAAATTGGTTAAAGGAGTCACAAAAAAATAAAAAAATAAAAAATAAAAAAAAACCCATGTGGGACTTTACATTATTTATCATTTTATATTTTAACAAGCATCCACCAACTGGAAAGGTTCCCGTTTTCTGTAATAATTTGTCAAACCTATAAACAGAGAAGACGCTCAAGTCTCTCAGCTATAAACAGTACCTATGTAAGCAAATTCACAATTTCTTTAAAATTAAATTTTGACAGACAAACACAAATAATCGTATAGGGCCTAGTTATTATATATCATTTGGAAATTCAGCTATAAACTGTTACCATATAAGCAAATTCATAATTTAGTTAAAAAATTTAACAGATACAAATACAAATAATTATAAATATAGTTATTATATATGTCTTTTAGTAGTATCACAATATTTAAAATATCAATGGAGCATTTTTGGACAAAGAAAATTTTTTAGGATAATGACTTTGAATCATAGCTTTTGTATTAGAGATAGAAAGGAAAACAAAATCAACA
Source organism: Trachelipus rathkii (assembly GCA_015478945.1). NCBI lineage: Eukaryota > Metazoa > Arthropoda > Malacostraca > Isopoda > Trachelipodidae > Trachelipus > Trachelipus rathkii. Next base: position 28,907 of record JABUQX010047417.1, on the reverse strand, counting down.
TAGCTGCCTCTCCAAAGTTAACTGTGGTTTTTGATGATTGTGAATATCTTTTTTTTTTTGTGACATCAAGGATCCAACTATAGGGCATCTTACTGAACTTAGGAAGTGGTTCTCTGATTACTTTCCAGAGACTGATTCGCATACTTTCAGTTGGGTAGTGTGAATACAACAAACTGTGTAATTGCTGATGTGCTAGAAGAGACTGGAGCACTGGCATTTCTCTCCAATGCATTATCATGAAATGTAAATATTTCATAAACTTGTATTATTGAGATGTAAATATTTTGTAGACTTGTATCATATCTCCTCTAAGAAATTGCCCTTTTACAGAAAACATTCCTAACTCCTTCAACCTCTCCTCAAAGCTTTTATCCTCAAAACTAGAAATTATCCTTGTTCCTCTACATTGCACTTCCATAAGCAAATGTTTTTTTTATAAAAAAAAAGGGGCCCAAACTTGGGCACAATACTCTAATACTGCCCTAATATAGCTATTATACAGCTTTCTTATAAACGACATTGTGATTTATCATAACTAGCATCTTATTAGCTCTATTCCTTTCTTCCAAAACACTGATTAGTCACTTTCAGATTACTGCTTATAATCATATCTAAATCTTTTTCTTGGTTCATAGGCTTGAGCTATTCCCCATTTATATCCTAGCTAAACTTTTTACTTTTAAAATTTATTTGCCACTTATCTGCCTCCCCAAGAAGTTTATCAAAATCATTTTGAACCTTCATATATCCATCATTATTCCTTACAGGGATAAGCTTCACTTTTGGTATAATCTGCAAACTTCAAAAAATTATGCTAAGTCCTTGGTCTAAACCTTATATATATATATATATATATATATATATATATATATATATATATATATATATATATATATATATATATATATATATATATATATATATATATATATATATATATATATTATATATATATATATATATATATATATATATATATATACTATATATATATATATATATATATATATATATATATATATATATATATATATATTTTTATATATATATTTATATATATATATATATATATATATATATATATATATATATATATATATATATCTATTAATTAGTGATGGGACGATTAAGCGGCATATCATTATCGGCAAAATTGGCAAATGTTTTTTTCAATTGTCATCGTCAATTCCTGCTGATTATTTTGCTTGATTAAATGAGGAAATAATATATCGAAACTGGAGAAAGATTATGTTTCTGCACTATAATTTAAGAGCTCAAATTTAAAGTACTAAATTTTGTATGTCTGTCCATGTTCTCGCTTATTAAAATGTTTCAAAATCAAAGTTTTGAAGATACTTACTATATATTAAAATTACATAAAATATTAAGTTGGAATATAAGGAGTATGAATTAATTTGTTATTATTAAATAAATCATATATTAGCAAGAGATATTATTATTATTATTATTATTATTATTATTATTATGATTATTATTATTATCCTTCTCTCCCAAAGACTGGGGTAAGTAGGAACAGTAAAGTAGAAGAATATGATGCAAGTCGAAAAGAGAGCCTTACCACCCCCTTTATACCTTTTAAGTGAGAACCCTATCGCAGTCAGAAAATCCACAAGAGCTTCACGGGACTGAGGCAGACCATCACTATGGCATCTCGTCAATGTTGGGTTCATCCCTTGGCCCAAGTGGGACACAACCATACCCCTTCACAAAACCCTGCTATTCACTTCTATTATGCACCTTTCTTCTCGCCTCTGCCAAACTCACATTTAACTCCTCCAGGCATTCCTTTACTGGCTCAATCCACTTTCCCTTCGGTCTCCCAGCCAGTCGATTCCCAGCACACTCACCACTATACATCGGCTTAACCAACCGACTATCATCCATCTTATCCAAATGATCAAACAATCTCAAAGTACTTTCATTTATTCTCTCATTTATTTATTTCCTCACACCACACAACTCTCTAATATGTTCATTGCTCATTTTATCAATTCTTCTCACACCTAAGTGACCTAACACATCATTAAGATTGTCTATCTGAACACATTGAACTTTAGATCTATACCTCTTATTCATGATCATAGTTTCGCTACTATACATTAACACAGGTAGCAACATACCCTCATGTAAGGACCTATCATACTCAAGCCTTAGTCCCTTTACATCTATCAAACATTTAATTGCACCAGCCACCTTCCTGCCATTCACAACTTTCCTACTACACTCTGCATCATCCGTTCCCTTATCATCTAACATATATCCTAAATATTTAAACTCTAAGACACTTGTTCCAGCTGCTCACCATCTAATATAACTTCACACAGGGGACTGTCCTCACTCACAATCATAACCTTTACTTTCAAACCCCTCCTTTTACACACTCTGCCAAATCTTTCTACCAATCCTCTCAAACTCTCTTCATATTCGCCACACAAAACCAAATCATTGGCATGTAATAGGTAGGGCACCATCCATTCTCTCACCATTTTCCATCATTTTAACACCATCCCCTGCCACATCCACCTCTAATTCTTTCATAACTGCATCCATATACAAATTTAATAACGAAGGAGAGACAACACATCCCTGCCTCACTCCGCTATTAATATTAAACCAATCACTCTTGACTCCACTTATTCTTACACACGCTTCACTGTCATCATACATACTTTTGATTTCATTCAGAAGATTACCACCAACACCATATATCACTAACACCTGCCATAGAGCGTCCTTATTAATCCTATCATACGCCTATTGCAAATCCATAAAGCCTAAATACAATTTATTCTTCTTCTCCCTTATTTTCTTAATCATTTGTTTCAATGTAAAGATTTGATCCACACATACTCTACCACTTTTAAATGCACCTTGTTCTTCACCAATCAGTCCTTCAGTCACTCGTGCAATGTTTCGACCAAAATACCAGCATATATCTTCCCTACAACACCCAATAAACCAATTCACCTATAATTCCTACAGTTATCCTTATCCCCCATTACCCTTATATAAGAGTACTATTTCTCCTCTCCTCCAATCCCTCGGAACTATAACCTCTATAAACTTTTTGTTACACAACTTCCAAATCCAATCAATTACCATCTTGCTTCCTTTCTTGATCATTTCATCTATATCTGCAGATTTACCATTCTTCAACTTTTTCACTCTGCCCATTATCTCTCCTTACTAATGACCTCATCCCCAAAATACCTATTCCTTCCTGCACCATCAAACCCACGCACATTCCCTATCACCTCTTCATTACCGCCAATGTTGTTCAAATTTTCAAACTGTTCCCTCCGCACTCCCATCCCATCCATTTCATTAGCTACGAAAGCACCATCCTTATTCATTATTATTTCCAGAAGAACTTCCTATTCCCTCATAACTCCCCATTCATCCTCCTTCCAAACTGTTCATTTTCCTCTTTTTTCCTTCTATGTATGCACCTTTTAGTATTCCTTTTTTCCTCCTTATATAATTCCAAGCATATTTCTTTTGAAACCTCATCATTGGCTTTTAGTTCATTAAACCATGCTTCATTTTTACTTTTGACCACTTGCATCACCTCTTTATTCCATCACTCATTGTTAACATTCTTACTTCCTACTTTAGCATATCCACATACTTCTTTTGCACTGCTAATAAATGCTTCCTTCATTTACTTACAGATTTGTTCAGTTTCAACTTGCTCATATTCAACTAATTTACTTGCGAGCGCTCTTAAATACTTGTCCTTATTACCTTATTCACTTAACTTCTCACTCTTAATTCTACCTGCTTCCTATTATTATTATTATTATTATTATATAGAAATTAGAAAAAAAAAATGTTAAAATAATGAATATTAAGAAAACTTTCTATGTTTAAATGTGGTTCTTAATGTATTTACACATTTAAATAAGAATGAAGTAAAGGCAATTTAATTCTTCTTTATTATAAATTTGTTAAATTAAATAATAGAAATTTTTAAAATATAATTTTTCAATTAATAGTCATCGGCATTGTCAAAATTTATTATAATTACGGTACCATTGTCAAAAATTCTTAATCATCCCATTACTAATATATATATATATATATATATATATATATATATATATATATATATATATATATATATATATATATATATATATATATATTTTTATTTATATATATATATATATTTATATATTTATATATAGACAAAATTTATTTTAACGCACACACTGAAGGGGAGCTCGGATCAAAAAAAATTTTCACAGGTAAAGTATGATACATAATAGATTTTCGAGGGTTTAAATGAATTTTTTTTCTTTATATATATATATATATATATATATATATATATATATATATATATATATATATATATATATATATATATATATATATATATATATATATATATATATATACTCCGTCTAAGGGGCTTAAATTAGGTTGCTAGGTTAGGTTAAGTTAGGTTAGGTTAGGTTAGGTCAGGTCAGGTCAGGAAAAAAATTTCATTTCGACCCTAAAACATCTATTTATGAATCATAGAGGCTACCTGTGAAAATTTTTTTGATCCAGCCTGCTCCATGTGGGTGTTATAACTTTTACATATATATATATATATATATATATAAATAGTTATATATATATATATATATATATATATATATATATATATATATATATATATATATATATAGCAGTATATATATATATATATATATATATATATATATATATATATATATATATATTATATATATATATATATATATATATATATAGTATATATATATATATATATATATATATATATATATATATATATATATATATACAAATATTTTTATATATGTTTATATATATATATATATATATATAGGTAAAACGTCTAGAACGTGTGTCGCACTAAGAAAACGATACTAACCGATCTTCGTGAAAATTATTTTGGAAAAAAAAAATTTAAAAATATAATGAAAAAAAGTAAAAAGAATCGATATATATTTTTTTTTTCACTTCACTAAGCGAACAAAAATTAGGCTATGGCAATTTATTTCCTTTTAAATTTGACTTAAATGTAACTAAAGTTTTTAAAGCATAATTAGGTGAAATTTGGTTTAAAGCCACAACTCATATCTCAAAAACTACAATAGCTACAGGGAAAAGTAATACATTGCTGGAATGCTGGTCCAATTTTAGTGCGGAAAATGTAAAAAAAAAAAATATATATCTCAAAAACTACAATAGCTACAGCGAAAAGGAATACATTTTTGGAATCCTGGTAAAATTTTAGATAGGAAAATGTAAAAAAAATAAAAAAATAATAAAAATTATTGTTAATAATTATAGTAATATGATTAGAGAGCCTATTTAGAGACCTTTTATTGGTTACTCGTTAAAATAAATAGACTTTCTATTAAATTTTGCTTTTTTTTTTTTTTACTAAAGAATACCCCTAAGGGTATACCGCACCGATGACAGGAGTCGGGTCTCTCTCGGCCTCTCCGGGAACTACGGGTAGGATCACTCCTTTCTCCGGGAGGGTCTCCAACCCCCGCTCTTTGGTATTTGGGTGTCGCTAGGGTTCCCCCCTTCCCTACGGGTATGGAAAACGTCCCTCCTGTGTTCCTCGATCTCGCGCCCTACATAGATGTGTAGTATATTTTTTTTATAAAATATATATATATATATATATATATATATATATATATATATATATATATATATATATATATATATATATATATATATATATATATATATATATATATATATATATATTTTTTTTATTATAAAATTTTTCTCTTTAAAAAAAAAAAAAATAGCCAATATTTATTTTATTTATTTATTATTATTTTTTTTTTTTTTTACATTTTCCTAACTAAAATTTTACAAGGATTCCAAAAATGTATTCCTTTTCGCTGTAGCTATTGTAGTTTTTGAGATATGATTTTTTTTTTTTTTTTTTTTTTATACAGTTTCCTAATCAAATTTTGCCAGGATTCCAAAAATATATTCCTTTTCCCTGTAGCTATTGTAGTTTTTGAGATATGGATCGATGATAGTTGTGGTTTTATACCAAATATCACCATATATATATATATATATATATATATATATATATATATATATATATATATATATATATATATATATATATATATATATATATATATATATATATATATATATATAAACTTAAAAAAATATATAGCGTCGGGCGGGGTGACCGGGCCCACCTCTTTAGGAGGGGTGATTCGTCCACTCTAAATAAAATAAATTAATAAAAAAAAAAAATTTTTCATTTCATTTTGGAGAATAATCTACGCGTTGTACTAAATGATTTATTTAGATCACATTTACTTCTTATAAAGTATTGTATTTTTAAAAAATGTTAGAAATTAGGGTACAAAATTTCATTCAAATTTCACTTTGAAAAATGTGAGTTTTTTTAACTTTGTTATAAAATGAAAATTGTGGATCGATTTTAATTATTTTTTCAGGGATACACTGAGTTAGCTTTAAACTGGCAAAGCAAATTTTTGATCCAAGCAGTATTAGTGGCAAAAAAACGGGGTTTAACTTGGTCCGATTCACCCCGCCGTAAAAATTGATGGAGGGGTGGCTCAGGACCACCATTGTTTTCGCAGATCATGAGTATTAGTAAAGTTCTTATTACGTCGCAGTGAACGTACATGGAATAAAAGTTCGCTAAATCTTAAACTATTTTCAAAAATGAAATTTTTAATAAAAACGAGTTCAAAAAAGTCAAAATTTTTAAGCGGAGAGGGGTGAATCGGACCACCTTATTTATATTCTTATTTTATTATCATTATGGACATTTTTATTACTTATTACGAATTTTAATATGATAAATAATTATATTAAGTAAAATTAAAATATAAAATTGAAATTATACATAAAAACGAATTTAAACAGATGGTCCGAGTCACCCTCAATGGTGGTTCAACCCTCCACGGTCAGGCTGACTCGGCGTTATTCAAACTTAAATAAAACTTTATTATTAAATTACATTATTATTTTTTGTGTGCTTATGCCCGACTATAGGCCGTGATTTACAAAAAAAAAAATTTCCAAAAGTGTATTAGGGGGAGAGTCGGGAGACCAAGTTATACCTAAAGTGGTCCACGCCACCGCCCGACGCTTATATATATATATATATATATATATATATATATATATATATATATATATATAGAGTAGTTATATATATATATATATATATATATATATATATATATATATATATATATATAAATCAGTGAAGCTCATTTTTCAGAAATATTAATTCTAAAAAAAAAAAAAAAAAAAAGGTAAAAATTAAATTTCTCAAAATATTTAGTTCATTACTTTAACTTTTGTTGTGCGACATACGTTCTAGACTTCAACTATATATATATATATATATATATATATATATATATATATATGTTATATATATATATATATATATATATAGTATATATATATATATATATATATATATATATATATATATAGCTGTTTCGGGCGGGTGCGGGCCCGCCCCTTTAGGAGGGGTGATTCGTCCACTCTAAATAAAATAAAAATAATAAAAAAAAAAAAAAAATTTCGCTCATTTTATAGCCACGCCGGTAGTACTACAAGTTTTATTTTATTTGATTTCACTAAAATACTTGTTATGCACATAAGTTTTATGAAATAACTCACAAGTAGCAGCAATATATAGAGAAAATTTTATTTTTTTATTTTTTTGTTAAATCTCAAATTTTTTTCAGTGGATACACTGAGTATGTTAGCTTTAAACTGGCAAAGTAAATTTTTGATCCAAGCAGTATTAGTGGCAAAAACTGGTGCTTCCAAACTTGGTCCGATTCACCCGCCGTAAAAATTGATGGAGGGGTACTGACCACCATTGTTTTTCGTATTTACGTATTATTATCACATTTTTATTACGTATAATTAATTTTAAATGTAATAAAAGTTACTTATATTAAGTGAAAATTTTTTTAAAAACAAATTTAATAAAAAAAAAAAATTCAAAAGTGTCAAAATTTTTGGGCTGAGAGGGGTGAATCGCCACCTTTTTTATATTCGTATTTTATTTATCATTATTGGAATTTTAATTACTTATTACTGTACTTAATATGATAAATAATTATTATATTAAGTAAAAATTAAAATATAAAATTGAAATTATACGTAAAAGACGAATTTAAACAGATGGTCCGAGTCACCCTCATCGGTGGTCCGCTTCACCTCCACGGTCAGGGCTGACTCAGGCTGCTATTCAAACTTAAATAAAACTTTTATTATTAGAATTACATTATTATTTTTTTTGTGTGCTTATGCCCGACTATAGGGCCGTGATTTTACAAAAAAAATTTCCAAAAAGTGCATTAGGGGAGAGTCGGGAGAGACCCAAGTTATACCTAAAGTGGTCCACGTCACCCCGCCCGACGCTATAGGTACTGTAGACAGCGACCCACACATTTTGAGACCAAAAATTTTCTAAGTTCAAAAAATTTAAGTTCAGAAAGGTTAAGTTAGGTTTTTAAGTTTGGCATGCTTCTGGCATAATTCCAGAAGCTCGCCACTAAAGAATTTTCTCAAATTAAAAACTTCCTTAACTTTTCTGAACTTAGAAAATTTTGGTCCTCAAAAATGTGTGGGTCGCTGTCTAAAGCTTTACCATATATATATATATATATGTATATATATATCTATATATCTGCCTCTAAACAGATTTATATATATATATTTAAGTTATATATATATTTATATATATATATATATATATATATATATATATATTATATATATATATATATATATATATATATATATATATATATATATATATATATATATATATATATATATATATATATATATCCATATTTTAATATATATAATAAATATATAAATATATTTATAATTATTTCAATAACTGCCTCTAAACAGATTTTTATAAAATCCCCACAGCATAGACTCTAAAAAAATAATAATGAAGTGGAAACAAAAATCGTTGCTCTCTTTAGGAAAAAAAGCTACAGCCTCTCAAAGTTGTTAAAATCCCCATAGACTTTTCAATATTGATCGATCCAGGTTAGGTCTCATTTCAGGTTATGAGGTTATGATAAGTTTGTTAGGTATACACAGAGAAATCTATGTAGAATTAACAAATCTTTTATCATAACCTGAACTAGGATGACCCTCTAAAACGAGCACGAAGCCCACTAATTTTTATTATAAGAAAGTCTATGGAAATTTTAACCTTCAGAGGCTGTAACTTTTTTTCCTAAAGAGATCACTTGATTTTCGTTTTCACTATTCTTCATTATTATTTTTTAGAGTATATCCTGTGATTTTCAAAAAAATAAATTTTTGTTTTTTTTTTAATAACAAATCCTATAAGGTTTTTTACAACTTTGAGAGTTTGTAACTTTTTTTCCTAAAGAGACCGACAAATAATTTTTTTTTTATTCTTCATTACTATTTTTAAGAGTCTATGCTGTGATTTTTATAAAAATCTGTTTAGAGAAAGTTATTGAAAATAATTACTATATATATATATATATATATATATATATATATATAGTATGAGTATATATATATATAATATATATATATATATATATATATATATATATATATATATATATATATATATATATAAGGGAATAATATAGCCCCAGTACCAAACTGTGGGACACTACTCCACTTTTTTATTATAGTTGCAGTAGTGAAATACTTCTTATTTCTACTATATTAAAATTATAAAGACAAAAATACTCAGTGCTGATGAGAGGGGGAAATAGTGGGGATAAAACTTTTATAAGAAAGCCAATGGGGAAATTGGGTAATTGTTACCCAGAGGGTTGTCACCCCCGATTTTTATGAAAATCACAGGATATACTCAAAAAATAATAATTAAGAATAGTGAAAAGGAAAAATCGTCGCCCTCCTTAGGAAAAAAAGTTACAGCCTTCCAATTAAAAAAACCCATAGGATTTATTAAAAAAGCAAAATTTTTTTTTTTGAAAAATCACAGGATATAAAGGTTTCCAAATAAATAATACGAGCAATATGAAACTAAAATCGGTGAAGTCTTCTTTGTAGTGGGAAGGTAACAGCCTCTGAAAGTTTAAAATTTTCCCATAGACTTTCTTATAATAAAAAATTGGTGGGCCTCGTGCTCTTTAGGATCTCTAGTTCAGGTTATGATAAGGATTGTTAATTCTACATAGATTTTCCTGTGTATACCTAACAAAACTTATCATAACCTGACTTAAAGGGCCTGAAATGAGACCTAACCTGGATCGATCAATATTGAAAAGTCTATGGGGTTTTTTACAACTTTGAGAGGCTGTAACTTTTTTTCCTAAAGAGAGCGACAATTTTCGTTTTCACTATTCTTCATTATTATTTTTTTACAGTAGGCCTATATCCTGTGATTTTCATAAAAATCGGGGGTGACAACCCTCTGGGTAACAATTACCAAATTTTTTTTAAATTTTCCTTTTTATATTTAGTATCCGCATCCCATTCACCCCACAAATTTTAGCAGCACAAGTCACCCCGCCCTGAAGCTATTGTATATAATGTAACCAAATTGCAAGAAAGCTGAAAGATATATAAATATGGCTGAAAATTCTTACCAGCATTAACTACGTAAACATTGTAATACAGGCGAGGAACAGCACACTAGATGTTAAAGTTGCAAATGTGAAGAGTTTCATTGAGCTGAGAAAAATGAGACAGTTGGGAAAGTATACTATTTGACACCAAATCTCTGGCTGAAAACTGAAGCATTGACTTAACCTTTGCTTTTGCAGAAAGCAAGCACCATGGGAAGCTAAGGTATAGTCTATGCTGTGATTTTCATAAAAATCTATTAGGAGGCACTTATTGTAAATAATTACCGATTTTGTCTATACTGCGTAAATTATTGACAAGCCCTAGGATGCTTTGTGGATTTGCATGAGCATGTTAAGTGATTGGTTCTATATGGTTGACTGAGACCGTCTCAATAGGCCCATGTGGCTTCTTAGTCTCTATACTTGTTCTAAAAATAAATATACAATCATAGGGTGGCGGGCCATAGGGTTGGGCTGACCTAGGTCCAGGAATGGGAATTTAGGCGGTAATGTAGCCAATATGAGAAAGTGTTACGCAACTATTGTATTAAAACTATAAACTTTTATTATACAAAACTGGTGTCAAAAAATTCTTTAAGTTTTTTTTTTTTAATTTCGGCTTTTTTTTTTAGGGATAACACTATCGATGTATTTTTCCGATTATTTATATATCGATAATAAAAATATTCTTTCGATAATTTTTTTTTTTAACGATTATATCCACAGTATATATATTTCTACTATGTTATATCCAGGGATGGCACGGAAAAAATCAATTGATTTTTTCAACTGATTTTTTCACTTGATTTTTTGCTCCAAAAAATCATGATTTTTTTTTTTTTTTTGCTATTTATATATATTTTTTGTTATTTGGATATTTAAGTGATTTAACTTCAATAGAAATAAAAAATTAGAATAATAATATCATCATAGCAAGGCTACTCTATAAAAATGTCAACAAAAGATCATGTTTCAAACATGTTTCTTTTATTTCTGATGTAATATATTATCATTATTACAAATAACACTCTTTAGTGTTTGTTGTTGTTTCATTGTGTCATAGACTGTAAGCCCTATTTTAAGATTTTGAGCTAAGATATAGGGCCTAGGGTTAAAAATAATACCTAATCGAACTTAAAAAAAAGTTTGTTTACAAATTATATTTCGCGTGATGTCACGAATCTCAAAAAAACCAAAAATCAAATATTTTTTTTTTTTTTCAAAAAAAAAAATCCCCAACCCTGGATATCCAAAGTTTACCATTGGTTATATCAGAGTAAAATTATACCACAGTATATATATTATTTATACCTCTACTATGATTATACTGTGATTATATCAACGAATAAATTGAATATACCAAAGAGGAAAAAAAAATTGGTTCATGTCAAGAAATCCCTACATTTTTCTCTGACTCATAAAATTTTAGGTTAAATTTTTACATCTTAGTTTAAATTTTTAAAATCTATGATAAAATAAATATCAATTTATTTTAAAATAGGTGAGGCATTATAATTTTAAAATAACGTTCCTTTTTTAAGTAAGGTGTAATTTAATATATATATATATATATATATATATATATATATATATATATATATATATATATATATATATATATATATATAATTATATTTATATTTATATTTATATATATATATATATATATAACAACAATACTATATATATATATATATATATATATATATATATATATATATATATATATATATATATATATATATATATATATATATCAGTTATGGGCGAATCCGGCAACTTTTGGATTCGAATCCGAATCCGGGTGTGTGGAAATGTTTGAATCGAATCCGAATCAGCACCTTTGGATTCAAATCCGAATCCGAATCCGTGTGTGTGAAAATTCTCGAATCCGAATCCGAATCCATGTAAAAAGCTTGAATCCGAATCCGAATCCGGATTCGAATCCGAATCCGGATTCGAATCCTTCCAATGATTTTTTACAAAATTAAATACAACCAACCAAAATATGACATATTTCTTTTCAAATATTTATGAGATATATAAATAAAATTGTTTTTTCATTTTTCATTTTTTTACTGCCTGATATACATATTTATTTCCATGTTAAATAATTTCATATTAAATATATATATATATATATATAACTATAATATATATTTTTATATATATATATATATAATATATATATATATATATATATATATATATATATATATATATATATATATATATATATATATATATATATATATATCTATCTTTCTCTTAACATATAATATATATATATATATATATATATATATATATATATATATATATTTCTCACCTTTCTCACCAATCTCCTGTAGATGCATGCATCTGTCAGTTGTTCTGCACGAAACTTCTCCAACGTCTTCTGTCCATCCACATCTCAGACGCCTCCACATCCTGGATGTTCCTTTCTCTCTTCATCATTGCCACGCTCACGTTGTCGCTCCATCTAACTTTAGGTCTTCCCACACTTCTTCTCCCCTCCGATATCCATTCCAGATATTTTCTGGGCACTCGTTGCTCCTCCATCCTCTTAACATGTCCGTACCACCGCAGCTGTCCCCTCTCCACAAGCTCTACCACGCTTCTCATGCCCAAATCCGCAATAACCTCTTCATTTCTCTTCCTGTCTCTTCTTGTTACTCCTCTAATCAGTCACAACACGCGCATCTCGCATGCCTCCAACTTGCTATTTGCTCTCGCATTAAGAGCCCATGCTTCATGTCCGTACGTCAGTATTGGCCTCAGTGTACTTGTGTACATCACCAATCACCATCTTGACTCGTCTCGAAATTTCTCTTTCCTTCAACAATGGGAACAACATTGCTACTGTCCCATTAAATTTTCCAATTCTCTTGTTTAATTCAAGCATTATGTCGTTTTCCTCACCATAGTGCACCCCCAAATATTTAAACTGGTCCGTTTGTCTCAGCCCTTCTCCACTCAAACTCACCTCCAGGACATCACCACCTCCGATCAACATCACCTGTCTTCCCTCGGTTTATCCTCATACCCCTCTCCTCCAACTCTTCGTCCCAAACCTCCAGAAAATTCTGCAGTCTCTCTTAGTTTTGTGCAAACAACACCAAGTCATCCACGTATCCAAACATCTCATTCTCCACTCTGTTCCCCACCGATCTCCCGCAACTGTCCATGTATATAATGAACAGAATTGGAGAGCACGCTCCCTTGCTTCACTCTAGTTGTGACATTAAACCATTCTCCCTCACCGGAAATAGTCTTTACTCTGCATTTGCTGTCTACATAAGTGCTTTTTACTGCTTTTAACAATTTCTCAGGTATTCCATATTCTATTCTTCTCAGTTCCCTCCACAATAACTCCCTTGGCACTCTATCAAAAGCCTTTTCTAGGTCTATGAAAGCTGCACAGTGCACATGTCTTCCTGTTAAATTCCCAATTCTTTTCACTTATCATTTTCAAAGCGAACACCAGATCTATAGTCGATCTCCCCGGTTTGAAACCATGTTGCCACTCTTCTAGCTTGTGTTTCACCACCTCTCTCAGCCTTCTCTCTAATATCATTTCATAGATCTTCGCAGGGTGCGACATTAATGCAATCCCTCTATAGTTTCCACATTCTGTTTTATCTCCTTTTTTATATATGGGGCAGATTGTTGCCCTACTCCATTCACCAGGCACCACCTCATCTCTCCAGTACCTGTTCATCAGATTTAACATCCGTCTTGTTCCTTCAACTCCCATTTCCTTCAGCATCTCCGCAACTATTCCATCTTCTCCCGCCGCCTTTCCGTTCTTCATACCTTTCAACCACTCCTCCTCTCTCCCATCCTCCAACAAATCAAGATCTCGCAATCTCTCCTCCGCAACGCCCTCCACATTGCACAAATACTCGAAGAATCTCCTCCATCTCTCGTCAATCTCCCTTTGGTTTACTATTAGGACTCCGTTTTCGCCCTTTATAGCTCGTGCCATTGGTGTCGAGCTTTTCCTGTAATTCTAAGCTATATTAAAAACCAGCTTTCTTACGCCTGTCACATCTTCTTCCAACTCGTTTCCGATTTTTTCCCAGGTGGTTTCCTTTTCCATCCTTTTCACTCTATCAGACTCTCGCCAAGCCTCTACATATTCTCTTCTCTCCAACTCACCTCTCTTTTTTATCCATTTCCTAAAACATCTCATCTTCCCTTGTACAGCAGTTTTAACACGTTCTGTCCACCATGGTGTTTTCTTCTTTTTTTTCCTCCCACCATTTTTATTCCCATCGTCCCTTCTGCGCTCTTTAGCACCACTTCCTTAAAAGTGTTCCAGCACTCCTCAACACTTTGTCCCTCCTCTTCTGCTGCCATATTGTTTCTTATTTGCCGCTGATAGTTCTCTCTACATCCTGCCTCTTTGATCTCTTCTACTCTCCTTCTCATCTTTCTTGGATGGGAGGTAGGTTTCTTTAATATCATCTTCCCCAACACCATATGGTGGTCCACATCTCCAGACAGGGATGGTACACTCTTTACATCTCTAAACATCTCCTTTTTATTAGTTAGTATCAGATCTATCATGGATTTCTTCACATAGTCAACCCTTTCTCTGCTCCATCTATACCATGTCCACTTATGGCTTTCTCTATGCTTATAACAGGTGTTCATACATGTGCAATTCATTCTGCAAACAGAAATCTATAACTCTCTCCAGCTCTGTTTCTCTCGCCAACGCTGAAAGCTCCTATGACACTCTCCACACCTCTTCTCTGTGTTCCAGCATGTCCATTCAAATCTCCCATTATCACTATTCTTTCCGCATATGGTGCCCTATTTTTAATTTCCTGCAGTTTCCGATAAAACTCTTCCTTTTCAGCTTCAGTTCTTTCCTGTTGCGGTGCATACACCTGTACAACACTAACACCCATGTGTTCCATTTTGATCGAAAACATCATCATTCTTTCATCTCCATAGTCCACACTTCCTACTCTCTGTGCCATTTCTTCCGTCAAAATCACTCCCACCCCATGTCTATGTACCTCTCCACCACTGTACATCAATTGATAGTTATTATGTATTGTTCTGCTTCCACTTCCCATGAGTCTGGTTTCACAGACTCCCAAAATATCCAACTTCCTTTCCAGCATCAGCTCCACCATCTCCTCCTCCTTGCCCCTCAGGGTTCCAACATTCAAGGTAGCCACTCTAAGGCCTCTCCCGGAAGGATTTCCGTTATCAGGTCCTCTTTCGCGCGGTCGTCTTCGTCTAATTAATCCGTGGTTCCGAGGCAAAACAAGAGTTTCTTGAGCAATGTCACTTCGCCAGCGGCTTGCTAGGCCTGTCCTGGTTGCAGTTTTGGTCCACGGCTCCTTATTTATATATTTCGGAGCTACCCTCCTTAGAGGGTCCTCCCACATCCGCCATGTAGGACGCGCGTGGTAAGTCAATAAATATATATATATATATATATATATATATATATATATATATATATATATATATATATATATATATATATATATATATATATATATATGCTATATATATATATATATATATATAACATATATATATATATATATATATATATATATATATATATATATATATATATATATATATATATATACTACCATATATATATATATAATATATATATAATATATATATATGCTGCTGCATATATATATATATTTCTTACTTACTACTTCCCTCCCAGGGAAGGATTTTCATCCTGTCAGTTGCGCGAGGGTCTTCCTCCAGACATCTCTCTCCTGGACCACTCCTCTTCTCTTCAACCATCTCATTGTCTGCAGCTGGCATCTCTTTAAAGAATCCTCCACCGATTCAGTCCATCTTTTCTTCGGTCTACCTCTCGGTCTTCTTCCCTCCGGTGTCCATTCCCATCTTCTTTTCGGCATTCTATCAGGCTGCATCCTTTCCAGATGTCCCCACCATCTCAGTCTTCCCACATCCATCTTCAGTATAATCTTCTTCACTCCTACAGTTTCTCTGGTTACTTCGTTCCTTATTCTGTCTCTTCTGCTTCTTCCAGTCATTGCTCTCAGAGCCCTCATTTCTGCCGCTTGTATTCTACTCTCCTCCCTCCTCGTAGTGGTCCACGTTTCAGCTCCATACAGTAGCGTCGGAGTCAATATACTTTCAAAGATTACCTTTTTAACCTCCATTCCAACATTTCCGTCCTTCATCAATGGGTACAGTGCTTTCATAGCTTGTCCATATTTTTCCATTCTTCTAGTGATCTCTCCTCCACATCCTCCCTCCCTGTTAAAACATCCACCTAAGTAGACGCTGGAATCCACCGCCTTCACCTCCTCTTCCCCCACCATCATCCTCATGCCTTCATCGTTTCCTCCCGTTACCATTAATATCTCCGTCTTCTGTACATTCATCTTCATCCCTGCCTCATCCAACTCCTCCGCAAACAACCTCACCACCTCCCGTATCTTCTCCTCCTCCTCACTCCAACATGCTAGGTCGTCCGCATAAGCCATTATGTCTCCATCAAAAACTCCTAATCTCTCCTTCACTTTACTTATTACCACGTCTAAATATAATATGAACAATATAGGCGATAATACACTCCCTTGTTTAACTCCTGTTCTTACTTCAAACCATATATCGTTTTCACACTCCGTTCTGATGTTACAACTACATTTTTCGTACATACTCATTATTGCTTTCTTCAGTCTACCACTCACTCCATAATTTTCTTCAATGACTCTCCATAGTTTTTCCCTTGGTACAGAATCAAAAGCTTTTTGCAGATCAATAAACGCAACATAAAAACTCTTGCCATATTCTAACATCTTCTCCATAACCATCCTTAGTGTAAACAGAAGATCTGTCGTTCCTCTTCCTCTTCTATACCCGTGCTGTTCCTCCCCCAGTCTCGGCTCCACAATCACTCTCAACTTTCTCTCCAATATTCTTTCGTAGATTTTTGCCAGGTGGTCCATCAATGAAATTCCTCTGTAGTTGTCACAGTTG
Organism: Trachelipus rathkii; assembly: GCA_015478945.1. Classification (NCBI taxonomy): domain Eukaryota; kingdom Metazoa; phylum Arthropoda; class Malacostraca; order Isopoda; family Trachelipodidae; genus Trachelipus; species Trachelipus rathkii. Next base: position 11,268 of record JABUQX010047417.1, on the reverse strand, counting down.
CTTGCATCTCCTTTACCTTTGTATATTGGTATTATTATAGCTTTCCCCCATCTATCCGGCACTTTTCCCTCTCTCCAACAAATGTTTAACAGGTTACAAACTCTCTCCTTCAATTCCTCTCCTCCCTCCATCACCAACTCTACTGCCACTCCATCTTCTCCTGGCACTTTGCCCCTTTTCATCTTTTTTATAGCCTCCTCATATTCTTCCATTGTGATCTCCTCTTCCTCCTCTCTCTCCTCCTCCGCTTCCCCCCTGTCGGCCACCGCTTCTTCTTGTTCTCCGTATTCTACGTTTAACAAGTTCTCATAGTGTTCCGTCCACCTTTCATTCCTTTCTTCCGGTTTTACCAGTATCTCTCCATTTCTATCCTTTATGTTTCTGATTTTATTCTTCGGTTTTCTATATGCTTTCGCCATCTTAAAAAGCTTTTTCTTCCCCTCATATACATCTCTCGTTAATTCTGCCGCTATCCTCTCCGTTTCCTCCTTCTTCGCCCTCCTCTTGATTCTTTCTGCTTCATTTCTTGCTTGTACATACTCTTCTCTCGCTTCTCCCGTTCTTCTCTTCAACCATTTTCTCATTTTCTCCGTTTTCTTTCTGATTGCATCTTTCACTTCTTCGTTCCACCATGGTGTGTGTCTTTTTCTAGTTCCTCCTACCCACCTTTTACCAAGCGTTTCCTCTGCAACCTCTTTTATTACATCTTGCAACCTCTCATCTTCCACTCCACTTCTCAAGGTTTCTTGCATTTTCTGTTTGTACTTTTCTCTCTCCTCTTGTTCACCCAGCTTTTCTACTTTGATCACTGTTCTTTTTTGTTCCTTAACAGTTCTTTCGCCTCTCATCTTCATATCTGCCACCACCAATCTATGATCTGCATCCAGCGACACTCCTGGTATCACCTTTACATTTCTTACCATTCTCTTATCTGATACTATCATATAGTCTATTATCGATTTTTGATCAAATTGCTGGGTTGTTTGGTTCCACCTGTATCTCGTATAGATGTGCGACTCCCGATGCTTATAAAAGGTGTTCATAATCTTTAGATCATTCCTCATACAATAATCTATCAATCTCTCCCCTTCCAGGTTCCTTGTCTCTTCTCCCCACACACCCAAAACTCTCTCCACTTCTCCTCTTCTCTTTCCCACTCTGGCATTGAAATCTCCCATCAGCACTCTTTCTCCTTCCTCCTCCATCCCCACCTCTTCCTCCATTCTCTCCATAAATCTATTTTTTTCCTCTTCTGAATGTCCCTGTTGTGGTGCGTATACTTGAAATATTCTATATTTCCTCTGCCCGATTTTCAACACACACATCATTATTCTCTCGTTTATATTTTTCACCCTTTGGATATATGGTGATAGTCTCGGACCCACTATCATTCCAACACCATGCTTCCTTATCCCTTCTCTCACTCCACTGTATATCAGAATAAAACCTTCTCCCAGTTCTTTACCCTCCTCAGAACCCCTCATTCTCATCTCCGCCATCCCCAACAAATCTATCCTCCTCTCCTTCATGATGTCCACTATCTCCTCCTCCTTTTCTCCATAGGTGCCTACATTTATAGTAGCGTACCTATAATTTTTAAATGTGTTTTCCCGATTCGTAGTTCCAATATCTCGCCGTGGTCGTCGTCCAAAGTTTCGTCTGGCTTCCGAGGCTCGCGCTTGAGTATTTCTAGCAATTTGTTTCGGGCAGTGGCTTGCTGGGCCTATCCTGCCCTAGCCATATCTCCTTTAGCCGAGTACATCTATGATGTCTCGTTGCCCGGGGGGCATGACATTAATTTATTAGGTATATATATGTATATATATATATATATATATATATATATATATATATATATATATATAATGTAATAATAATATAATATAATATAATAATAATAATAATATAATATTAGTAAATGTATGTATATGTAATATATATATAATAATATGTAAGATGCTATGTGTAATATTTCTATTGTAATTCATACTTATAAGTTGGAAATATGGCTGGCAATATGTGTAATTTGTATATATAATTATCTAATATATCTAATGTATAATACTAATAATATAATATATATATACAGTTTAATAATAATAATAATAATAATAATAGATAATAATAATAATAATAATAATAATATCATATATACAGCAATAATATATATATAATATAATATATAATATATAATAATAATATGGATATGTAATAATATAATATGTAATAATATAGTTTAATAAAAATAATAATAATATATAATAATAATAATAATATATATATATATATATATATAGAATATATATATATATATATATATATATATATATATATATATATATATATATATATTCTTCGAAAATACACATCTCAAACCTTTATTTTTAATTTATGTTCTTGGTGTTTTATTGTCTATTGATCATATTTGAAAGGATTACATTTACTTCTCATCCTAAACAAGCTTCTATGTGGTGGCATATTGCGTGTACTTTTTAAGCATTGTTCAATAAATCTCATTCGTTTTTTTTATATGCACACACACATACATACATACATACATACATACATACATCCAATACATACATACATACATGCACTCACATACATACATACATACATATATATATATATATATATATATATATATATATATATATATATATATATATATATATATATATATATGTGTGTGTGTGTGTGTGTGTGTGTGTGTGTGTGTGTGTGTGTGTGTGTTTTTGTGTGTGTTGAAAACTTCATATATATCAGTTTACATATGGGAAGTAACGATCATAAAGGGAAATAAAAAAAATGTTCCATCGGGAATTTAAACCAAAGCTTATTGCGACTGAGAACGTTTGATTCATCTTTATATCCAGTTGACGATCGGGAAATAAAATTCATTTTAATTCCCATTGGGACATAGTCTCTGCTTCCTATTATCATCCTTATTTATCAACTTACATATAAACTTCTTTCAGTGTATTTTTCTAATCTGAATTAATCACAAGGTCGTATAACATGCAATATTTGAGATGATGATATCGTTCCAACGGTAATTATACAGCTTTGATTAAAGATTTGTTAGATTCTCCAATGGACGGATGATTGATGTGATGAATCAATTGATATCAGCAGCAACAAGCTGTGGTTCTAATTATCCATAGAACTTCTTTTTTCATCACATCTTTATTCCTCTCTCTCTCTACTATAAAACACACGGTAAACAAAAACTTTTATAATAGTAAAATGAAAGAATAAAAATTTTACTATATTCACGCACAAAATCCAAAATTTTGAGGGAGGGAGCTCTCCAACACAACACATTCTCCCATGTCTTGAAAGAATACTTGAACTCTACTTTATTGGCAGTTGATGTATATTATGAGTAGAGATAAAGTCGAACTTTAGTAGATTTATAAAAGAAATCGCAAAAAGCGATATCAATTATTGTGTGTCCAATTAATATCAATCACAGAAGAGCGGTCACCAGTGACCGCTTATAGGACTGTGTACTAAGTGTTTAATAAACCACGTCATCGTCATAAAATCGCGATACTTGCGATGTGTTCAATCAGACTTGAAACAAAATAAATATTGAAGCTAAGAGTCAATTTATTTCTAAAGATTGTTAGAGTTTCCTTGTGTAACTTACAATCCGTTGAACGACAGATAACCGCTTAATCACTTAAAATCTCAAACTCATGGGAACCTGAGGGGACCATCAAGTATCTAAATTTATATTTTCGCAGGCCCTTCAGGGAACCCCTGTTTTCGGGCTAATTGGCTGGTCTATACTCAACCTCATGTAACAAAATATCGGATTAATAAGTCTTATCAAAACCATAAAACTCTAACAGGATCTATGCCTGTGATCTCCAACTATACCAACCATGGAGACGTATGTCTCATTAATAGAATTTGTACACAAAGAAGCTCATACATTTTGTATGCTTGGCCACTAAAATTGTTCAAGACAATCCAGAAGGGTAGCAATTCTGTTTATACAGATATTGTATGACCAATAACTAATAATATGTGTAGGGGAATACTATAAAGCCAATACTTTCAGATTAAGAAGAATGAGTTCATTTTCCTAAAGTCGTAATGTTATAAGCTTTTCCACATGATAAACCGTATAATGCGACTACCATTAAAAAATACTAGAACAGCAAACTAGTTCAATCTCGAAGTAACCAATTCTTTGGAACGAGAATTAATATAAAGTGCGGAACATACACTACAAACATAGAACATTCCCGAAAATCACCAGAAGTACCCAAGTAGGAATCATAAAATTTCTCCGAATTTATGACAAAGCCCTGGAGGGAAGTGTAAGGAAAGAAAATTGATGATACCGAAGATAATTGCCCTTTAAGGATAGACGAAAAGTACAGAGGTACCTTCAATAACCTTATTGCCTGTTCATATTCGTCGTTTTAATTACGAATAAACCTTCATATAAAGTTCTAGTTGAACATTATCGCATACGAGGCTTTCTAGGACTTTGATCTTCTCAACATATACGTACCCTCTCACTAAAATCGGGATTGTCATCGAAGATAGAGTCTAGATCCGGTCAGCTGTGGAATACCGGTTGATATAAGAATATAAATAATTGGGTTGTGTTAATTAATTGTCTCCTTCGAAACGCACTGCTGCCATCTGAGATTTCATGCCTGTTATTAAGAGGTGCATTATGTCGACACATCGCTTTGTTGTAATAATAGTAATATGAACTGTATTCAATATGTAAGGACACTTTATGTTTTTCCAATGATAAAATCGAAACAGCTAATCAGTTCTAAATTTATATGTGAGAGTGTAATATACATGTAATTTAATCTTTACTCTTGATATATAAAGTATTTTAATAATGTTTCTTTTATATCAAACATTGTATAATAATATATTTGATGCAAATACTCAAAAAGCATTTTTATATGTAAAGAACGATTAAGTTTAGTCAATTAAGCATTCATTATGTGTATAGAGACTAATGCTTTAAAAAAAAAAAACTATTGTTCTTCTATTCTAGTTGAGTAAGAAAAGAACTTTATTTATGGTATACTTAAAGAGATAATAAAACTTGACATACAATGAATCAATAGACATGCAATCATAGATCAGAAAATAAGATTCAGGGGAAAATGGGTATAAGGTAAGAGGGGTATAATGATGAGAAACTAAGTTTGAAGTGTGTTACATGAGATCTTAACTTGCGTAAATTAATAAACTAGAAATTTTAATTTCAAAATTAACCCTATTTACGAGTCTTTAATAGTGATAATGTAAAATGTGACATAGTTTTTCAATTGAGAGAGTAGATAAACAAAAAAATAGAATAATATATTGTAATTATGATTGTATTCCGCGTATGACTAGTAGTAATGTCAAATTTAAGCATCACTAGAGTCGAATATTGATTCAACAATAATTTAGATCAGATAGATCAGTGGAAGCGAGTAGAAGGTTGATGGTCACTATGTATCAACTCCCGCAGATTTACTTGATACTTTAGAACATTTGTGAAGTAAAACGATAATGCAAATTTAAATAGTTTTACGTTTCCATAAACACCAATAAAATAAAAAAAATTTATTTGTATGTTTATTCACTTCCCGCATATATATTCCCAACAAATTTCCAATAGATACTTTGATTCTATATTAGATCATTTATAGGACATCAAATTTAGATATCCCCTCGCCACGATCGAAGATAGATTACAAGTCAGGAATATGTTTCCTATCCGCGGAGTAAATGGCTAGGAACATGGCAAGTCATTAGATTTATTACCCTGAAGTGTATTTAAACATTCCCTACCTGAGTTCGTTTAAAATAAATGGGAGTGTGACAAATCAAATGTGCATCATAATATTGTATTTAAATGCTTTAATTAACGCCATCCATAAAAGAAAATGAAAAATTTTTTAAATAATAATGTACAAAAATAGTCTTTCCTAAAGCAAAAAATATAAGAACAAAAAAATTAATAAAAGATCCTTTTTATATATTAATGAAATAACAATAAAATTGAGTTTACTTAAAATAGTTTAGTGACACAAAAACAAAATAATATAAAATAAAGTTTCTTGTATAATAAATGTTTAAATTACAACATACATGATAGAGCTATTAAGATTTTCTAATAATATCAATGTAGAGCCCATCAATAGAAATCAATTAGAGATCAACCTGACACGGATTACCAAGAACGGTGTTTCTCTCGAGTAACGGCACAGCATACTTTAAGATTTAATTGAGAATTTATCCTGCATATCATAATCTCGATAGTACTGAATGTTTGACTGATTCTGACGAGGATATTGTTACAAATAAATACTAGAAATAATTACTGAGTAAGATATTAAACTCGCTACTTAACACTAAACTGAAATATAACATGATTTACCATTATATTTCTGAAACTTGATGTTTAAGGAAATAATGTCAAAAAAAAAATGCAAGATATGTATATTTACCGTAATCAAAGTAATTAGTGTTTCCAAGGTTGTGAGAACAAAAAAATATAAAATTTAAAAGTAGTTATTCACCATCTAGCTGAAGAAATAAACTTCTTGCATGAAGTTGAACTACAAATCACGACAAAGAGTAATATAATTGATTAGAAAATAACAAATTTAAAATAAAAACATAAAATAAGTCTATACATAAAGTTCGAACATAAGAAATTATCCTCGCGATATTACAGAAGAATATAAACTAAATTATATCCCAAAAGATCACTATGCTAGTTTAATTAACATACACTATTAACGAACACATTAAGATTAAGAATATACATCAAATGTTCACAAAGTGAATCTAGTTTCGTCTTCATAATTAATTAAATGACTACATTAAAGTCCCCATAATTTTAAAAAACTAATTACAATTAGATAGACTATTATTTTCGAGAATACAGAAGATTAATTTTTTTTAGTTAAAATAAGTACGAGGTTCCCACAGCGACAAAAAATAATTAGTAAAATGAAATATATAATGAACATATTTATGCCATTATGAGTAAGCCCTGTAGATATTTAGTAATATATATACGTAGTAAGGTAGCCGAATTTAGAGACATTGAGAACTGATATAAAATTCGGGCTCATCTAAAAGAACTAGGGGAACTCTACACTAATAAAAAAATTATTTGATAAAATGTATGTAATAACATTGACACAAGATTGGCGTACAAATTTATATTATTATTATTAAAAATCATATAAAAAATAATATAACGTTTTTTAAAGTTATCTCAAAAACAATAATATTTAACATATAAATAATGATGTTTACATAGATAATAGTTCAGATTTAGGAATTCAGTTAGTTTTTCGAGATCATAGCATATGTACTGCGATATGCTAATAAGATTTTATGGTAATAATGTTATATAGTTGGTAGGTTAGTTAGTTAGATTTATATAATAGTGTGAGTTTAGTATAGGTAAGTAAAGTTTAGTATAACTAGATGAGAAAGATGTCATGACTGAAGCTTTTTGTAGCCCGCAGGTATGTGATGTAGATAGTTAATGATGATTGTATGTATGATCAATATGAAATGTGTATATCATCATTCAATTTTATATTTATATTTATGTTAGATCTTTCTACCACTAAGATTGTTTCCCCTTCATTAAACCAGGGTGGTTTATCAACCTTATTACCTAAGATTTTTTGTGCCAAGATGACTAAAATAGAGTACGATTTTGTGTTGAATCGCAATTACCATAAGATGAACCCATCTGGTGCTTTGTTCATCTTACGCTTCGTACTTGTGTATAACGGTGTTAATTGAAATGCATTAGCTTAATTCGCTTTATCTACCCTATGATATGGCTATTCTTTAAATAGACTGATATAATTTCCTTATTATATGGTTGCAAGAAATAGCTTAGTCCCACCATACCACTCCAACCGTAAAAACAAAACAAAAAAAAAACTATCGTAATTATATCTATATCAAAAATGACAGATTTTACAACGCTAGGTAAATCTTAACAACAAGATAAAATTAAAGTTTCTTTGTTCAATATCATCTCCCCTTCTACCAACTCATGTCCTTCTATTTTCCCACCTTCCTACTTTAAGCAAATTGAATAATTAGTTTTAAAGAAAGAATTGTAACAAATTTCTCTCTCCCCTCTGTATATAAAAGTAATATATACATCTTTTTTATTTCCAAGTCTCTCCTTCCCTGTGGATTTCCACACGCCATTGATTAGCTTAACGTTATCCTTACACTTTGCAGCTAGATACGCTACCCTAAATATACGAAGCATAATAAAGACTATGACATACATTCCGCCTTTTGATCAAAACTGTTGTAAGTCCCTTATACACGTTCAAAAGAGAAACATATTACAACCAAAATTTTTACAACTCGGTCATCCTTTATAACGATAATTTAAGATTTTCTTATTGTCGACAATTATACTCTATACGCACACCGTTCGTATGAGACACATGAGAAACCACATATCCTCTATTATGCCACCACTCTATATACCTATAATCCCATGAGTCCAAGCACTAGAAACTCTACTTACCCTATTTCTACTCTATTATACATAATTTTTTAATAACTTAACAAGTTGAGGAGAGCAAGGCACGAACCAAAAGGCCACACTGAACTGACGTATTTAGTTGTGTCTAAGCTATCACTAGCCATAACAAGAACAAACATAAGAAACTCGACGGGAAGACAAGACAGGACCGAACGGCACCTAAGCATTTCCGAGAAACAACACCAAGCAAACGAAGATAAAAGCCACCACGATCTACACTAAATACCAGACAAAATTGTAAACCCATACATCGATGTCATGATTAGCCGTATCCGCGCATACGCAGTGAATCAATCAGAATCAGATCCCAATATACTCTACTCAAACCCATCTTTACTTGAATCCAAAGCCTACTAAATCTAATTACATAATCGTCAACTAATCTCGCCATGTCAATTTTAGTAATACACAATAATTTATAGTTAAATATATAAAGTGAATATAATATATTATAACGTTAATTATAATCAGAGTTCTTGGTAATGTTATATTACTAGTAGAAAATCAATGCTAAAAAGGATTACTTATTTAATATAATCATATAGATATATTAATATTAATAAATTATGTGATATATAATTATAATATAATATTAAAATATATTATATCATTATAATATAAAATATTATTATTATTTTATAATTACTTTATAATAATTATTAATATACTAATAGTAATTAAAATTATATATATTATTTAATATATATTAATATCTTATATATAATTATATGATAATCAGACGCTACCAATACTTACAATGATCTGAAATACAACATTTACGACGCTGGTCGCGCGCTACATAAAAATACCTAGATAAATTAAATTACGTACGATCACACTGGCGAACAAAAAAGTGCCAGTCTCTCCTCACACGGGATTGATTACCCGATAAATACCTCCTACAGTCCTACGCGCGCCCCTTCAAATAAATTAAATTAAAAATATGAAAATTGACATAAATTCTGATTCAGGGGTAGAAATGGAGAGGAAAAAGAGGTTCAGTTAGAAGGGAATATTTGAAAACGAATAGACATTATCGGAAAATGAACAGAGAGATAAAAATTTATGACTTTTATTTAAAAGAAGTGTAGCTTCAACTATATGACAAAGAATTATCCACTTAGACTAAAGTTATGTAACTTGCTATCAGCTCCATAAATTAACGTCTAAAGAACAATGCGTGGAATCCCACGAGGAAAGAACTGGTGAAAAAAAAGATTAAAATATACTTTTATTAAGAGGTTAGAAGACAAAGCTTTTGATTACAATTCTTCTTTTTAAAAAATTATTTTTTTAAAAGTATAGCGGAGGAGATGGAAGTCGGGAAATAATAAGAATTGACAAATATAACTCTCTTAATTCGTTTATTAATGACAGGAGTATATTTTGATTTTTTTTTTGTATTAATACGATACGTGACAACTATGACAAAGAATACGGTTAACCTAAAGGTGAACTGTATTACTAACCAAATATTACCATAATAACATAGGTTAAAGTTGGAACAAAGCACTCACTGTGCATTGAATTATGAATCAATCCGATGTGCTTTATTTCTTCACTAACAAGACTACAGGTATGAACAATTTACAATGAAAAGGAGAAGAAACCAACATACAGTCTAATCATTACACATACAACATAACACAATACAGAATACATACATACATATAGAATATTTAGATTACTAACTAACTAACTACACTAACTACTAACTACTAACTAACTACTAACTAATAACTAACTAACTCAGTTCCTACTAAGCAATAAATAAAAAATTAACTAACTAAACATAACTCTTAATATATATATAATAATATATATATATATATATCATATTAAAGATATTAATTATATATATAATATTAATTTATAATATATATTAATTATATATTATTATAAGATATAATAAATTATTATTATATATATAATTTAATTAGATATATACTATGTATATAACTATATTATATATATATAATACAAGTCAATTGACTCACCAGAATATGTTCTTATTAGTGAAAATTCTGTCGTTCTAAATATTATATATAAATAATATTAACATTTAGTTTCTCTATATTTAGTAAGTATTTTCATATTATATCTTTATTTATATTATATTTTTATTCTCAAAAAAATCTATATATTTTATAAACTTTTATTTAATATTTATTTTGTAATTCTGGGAATAGTATGTATTTACAGCTACGTTCTTAAAAAATAATTGCATTTATTACATACCCAATTCCGAGTGAGATTAATTTAGTAATCATAAAGCAGTAAATCAGTAAACGTAAATCAGTAAATCAGTAAATCATAAATCAGTTAAATCAGTAAAGCTAGATAAATCTGTAAATCAGAAACTTGCCTATCCGACACCTTCTTATCCTTACCACTATCTATATCTAGACTATATCATTATCTATGTAATTTCAATCTATATTTTGTTATATATAACATATATATACAAAAAAAAATTATTATGTTTTTGTTTTTAGCTTTTTAATACAATTATTTTTTACTCTTATTATATACATGATTAAAACATATTTTAATCCCTTCGTAACCTTTTGTATTCGACTAAAAAAATTTTCTTTAGATAAAAAAAAAAAATTGCATTTTTTACACACCAAAAGCGTAAATCCAGTAAAGATCGAGTATATATCAAACTGTCACTTTGCCAACCTGCAAAACCTACT
>JABUQX010047416.1:35000-76519 GCA_015478945.1 Trachelipus rathkii | reverse complement strand
TGCGGGCTGTTTTTGGGTTAGAGATAGCTGGTAGAAAATATTACCCCAATTAAAATATATGATAATCCTTCGAGGCGATAGTGCCGTTTTTATGGCTGTATAATTTTCAAATGTTTGTATGTTCGCTATTGTTCGCCGAATTTTTTTGAAAAATGGTGTTTAGATCAACGGAGCCGGAGTCGACAAAAAAAATTATCTTACTCTGCTCGTTTTGCTTCTATTCATTCTGCACCTTTTGGATGAGCTTACCTTTATTATTTATCATTTTGTTTGGTGTTGTTTTCTTTTTTTTTTGTCTTTTTTCAATATTACTCATTTATAGTATTTATTTCAATACTGAATATTTTTGCTTGATTATTGATTTTACTGTATTATGTGTCTGAGTGTTGTTATTTTGAAATGTGTGAGACTTTTGTAACTCTTGTATATTAGGTACTAGGAGTAATGTTAAAAATATGTAGGATTATAGATGTTTTGAGTATGATAGCGTGAACGTTATAGTATATCTTATATATTATGAGTATGGTAATATATATGATTATGTAGTGAATAGGTATTGATGAGTGGGTGGTTATATTTTTTAGTTATTGATGTGAATGGTATTCTAAGTGATGATATAAGGTATAGGTGTAGTGGTTTATTCAAAAAGCACGTGCTGCGTGGAGAAAAGTCGGTGATTGGGGCTTGGATAGGAGGGCAAACGATAGGAACAGTTGTATGTGTAGTATATAAACTGAGTTTGGTATGTTACGCGTGGTCGGTGGGTTTTTGGTGATTTTTCAAGGTGAGTACGGTGTGGCGACGGTATGAATACGATCTCTAGATTATGTTGGATTGACGCTGTCGCAATTGTTATGTTTTATCATGACGATTATAGGTTACTCATAATTTTTAAGTGTGTGTTGTGCGTGCGTACATGTGGGTTAACGCTTAACGTCCTTCGGATACCTTGCCCAAATTAATCGTTGATTAATACAGTGTAGGCATAAAACGGATTTACGAGTATGGGTATCACTTAACTCTGCCCGTAGTTAACCGATCTATGCATACTAAAACACATACGTTTGTTAGTTATAAATTTCCTTATTGTTACCTCTATCAACCCTCGGAGTACACATATATGTACGCACGCACAATATCAATAAATATAACATTAGAATACCAAAATCTCCGGTTACGATAAGTAACGAGCGTTAAACAACATCATCACGTGGTTTACCTTACACTCCGTAACTTTGAAACGACAGCGTCTATACATACATTATAGGTTATTTACAATATAATTGTTTCTTTTATTGTCGTGGGTTGATTTTGCTTCTTCAGCCCTCCGAGTTTGTGTGTCGCCAGAGTTTTTTGAATCATCTGCCTTATATAGTCATTTTGATTTAAAGTTGTTTATTTTATATTATATAGTTAATATATATATACTAGTTTATTTATTCTTGTTTATTTTTATTTAGTTATATTTTATGAACTTGCATGAATAAATTTATCTATTGAAATTACTGTTTTTTTTTAATGTATTTATATATATTATTTTTTCGTTGAAGGGTTTGTTATAGATGATTCAGTAGTTAAATTAATTGTGTATGATATAGTTAATAAGAAAGTGATATGGTATATATATATATATATATTTATATATAGATTAGTTATATATATTTTATATATTTTTATATATATTATATTATATTATATGTCCATAAGGGTTCTACCATTTAAGTCGTTTGATTATTTTGATTTTATATTATATAAAGTAGTGTCGGAAATAAATAGTATTACCTATGAACTATGGGACAGATGTAAGTATAATCATTTTAAAGTTCTCATATCTTGTCGCTAATAGATAATAATGTTAATAATGATATAATAGAGAAAAATGAAGAATCAAACAAACCAAAGATAACAATATATAAAATAATAGATGATTAAATTAATAAAAAATTAATAAATAAATATAATTATTTAACAGCTATCTACTAACTGTATTGATATAATTAATAATAGATATAATAATAGTAAAATAATAATAATATTATATTTAGGAATTGATTTTGACTTTATATTCACAATATTCATCAGATTTGAATCAATAAGAAAACAGAATGTATCATTTAGAGAGATGCAAAAGATTATTTCGAAGGATGTTTCTGTGTTGTCTAGATGATGAATCTTTTATTATAGAATATTCAGTTGAAGAAAATACCCTACTAGGAAGCCCTTTTTGCTCCCCCCTTGGCCCCCCTCCAAAAAAAATAACTTTGAACAAGAGCGCAAAATTTCTCTTTTATTTGTATATAAGAAAATATTCAATATAAAGTAACTTTAGGTTAATTTTGGAATAAGAATTGGAAATGTTTTATAAATGAGCTGAAAGTAAAGTAAATAAAAAAGTGAAATATATAAAATATTAATATCGAGGAGAGAGTATTTTGTAAAAATCGTGATGAAGTCTCAGTTCTGGTTTCATATACAATTGTTTATCGCACATGTTCAATCTATCTTTTTGCGCTACATGTGCTTTAAAAAAATAATAGAAAAAAAAAATTATATATAATTTTATTTATTTATATATAGTAGTTAATGATGGCTTATCGATACGTGGGGGGTTTGGTGTGAAGCTAAAATGTTGAACTAGTTGCGGTTTGCCGACCACTCGCTAGGTTAGGGAGTGGTAAGAGTTTTGGGAGGGCCACCGTTCTGAAAAATGTTCGGTGTCCTCCAATGCAATTTGATTATGTTCTTGGTTGTCAGATGATATTTTATTAAAGTTTTTTGAATTCTAATTGTAAAAACCATTATCTGGGGCACATAGAGGTATTAATGTGATTGTATATTGGGAGTCGCATTTTTTACGCGAGATGTGTGTTTCGATGAGTTTATATTGATGTTTTGTCTTTTATTTCTTGTGGTGGGGTTGTTGTTGGGTGATTTTCTGTTTTCGAGTTGATGTTGATTTTTCTGGGGTAATGTGCAGAGGCATTGATTTCTGACATTTTTCAGCAAGTTTTATTGAAATTGGTAAAAGGCGCCAGGATTAATAATGCCCAATAATAACAAAGCAGGGCTTTACATGTAAATGAAAGGGTTAGGAAATTATGTATTTCAGAAAATATTTGGTCTTTGAATTTGTGGAAGAATTTTTGTGGACAAGTCTTTTGTAGATAGACGGAGTTTACTCGTATTAGTAGTCAAATGATTATTGAACTTTTTCTATAATGGTGGGCCGATTTGGATTATTCTATGTTGAATCATATTTTGATATACTAGGTAAAGATTATCTGGTGATGGGATTAAATCTTATGTTGGTTATTTTATTATAATTAGATAAATTGGACTTAATTTGTCAGGATGTTACGTTTTGTGGTATATTAATAAAATCGTTATGCTGGTTTTGATTTTTGTGTATTCTTACATAAAGATGATAGCAATACAAGTAACAACATTTCGAATGTCAAATGCTTCTACACAAATGCTTAAACCCTTAGACATTATTTGCATTACTGAAGTATAGGTTAATGGGGAATTTTATGGAGACTCCTTTTGTTAATGAGGAATTTTATGGAGACTCCTTTTAGAATATGAAATATACGGATATTCTAAAACATAGCATAATATAATAGAACATGTGGAGGTTGTGGAGGTTTTATGTTGGAAAAGTCAATATCCGAATCTCATGTTATGAACTTGCATATAAAATTAATCACTATGTGATATCTGTGTTGATATGATATTTCCTTACGTCATAATAAATAGTTACAGATATAGTGGGTGTTTATAGACTTCCTGACCAAAGTCAAGAATTAGATGCTGAAATAGTGAAAGAAATCAAGATAGCATGCCACAATAAAGTAATAGGTATAGTCCTAATAGGAAATTTTAATTTTATCCACGTCAATCAGTGGGATTCCATGTCTAATGTGGATCAACGTAGTTGTTTTTAGAAGTTCTTGTATTATATAATCTTGTTCGTTAGGTTTATACTATAAATTTTTGAGGCAGGTCGATTTCCATGAGTCCTACAGGGCACACTAGCTCTATATTAGAGTCTTAATAATTAACTAACAAAAATATAGTGGATGAGGGTTAGAGTTGGGAAAATTTTAACGTTATTGCCTCATTTTTATTAATATTTAGAGTTTAAAAGAAGGAGTAGGAGCGGATATTAATCTTTTTATAAAGAATTGCAATTAGTGATAGAGGAAAATGTCTTTAGAGGTTTGCTCTGATAATTGTTTCAATTTTTAACAATAAAAAAATAAAAAAACTAAAAAATAAAAAATAAATGAAGCAAAAATAGAAGTTTTAAGACTTAAATTTTTTCATTTTGCAGTTAAACATTTTTTCAAGCAATTTTTTAGTAGTTTCCCGGTTTGAGTGTATGTTTATATGATATGCCTCATAAAGTAAATCAGTAAGAAGATTGTAGGAAGAGAGATATATAATGAAAGAGGAGAAAGAAAGAAAAGAAACATGTTTATTGAAATGATTTGTTTTAAAATTATTGGATTTCTTTTTGGTAATCTATCATTAAGAGTAAGAGGAAGATTTAGAAAATTATGAGGGAAGATTAAAGGAGTGAGCGTAACCATTATAGTCATTATAGGATAAGGCAAGGATAAGTGGCAAATAATTGAAGGGTTGTAGGCAGAGGAGCACATAAGTAAATTAGAGGTCATCCGAAGAAGTTTTCTTATTAATCTTTGCTACTCTACAGTTACTTGCATAAAGAATGATCTCAGCCAAAATTGAATGGAATATTTGATGTTGAAAGTTTCAGATAAGAATTTTGGCGGTGTTAATCATGTTCAATGCTTATTTTTTGCATTCATTTGTTTGTTCTGAGGATAACTGGATTAATTAGTTTGAGAGACTAATAGTTCGTAGTATTGCATGTTTATAGTGTGACTTTACGGGATTGAAATTGATTGGTATAAATAGTAATGGTTAACTCGTTGTTACTGGACTTGCATATTGACCCAAGTAATAGCGTGCAGATCCTGAGTGGGTGCAGGTTAGTTAGTATTTGTTATTATGGTGAATCTTGAACGAGTGATTCAGAAGCAGTCATTGCAGAATATCAGGTGTATTTGTGTTTTTTAAATCGATCTATTGATACATTTTGGTGAGGTGGGCGCATAGGACTGAAATGAATAGCATATGTGTGTGGCCATATTTGATTTAATAGAAAGGGAGTTTAGTTTTCTTAACATCTCTGAATTGCAAAAGTTTTGGAAAGTTCATGAATGGTCATATAGAGATAATATTTTATGGAGCGAAGATTTAAAATAACAATCATTGCATTTACTATTTTATTATTAATTAAAAATGCATGTTAATATGAAAAAAACTTTTCCTAAAAATTTGTAATTTTTACTTTTAGTGCACGTTATTAACATTAAATATAGTTTTACTTTGTATTTTTGAGACTATATAGGTGTTTTATACTATTTAAGTATGATGACAAGCCCTAGTGAGTGCTGTTGTGGTTTGTGTATGAGCAATGTTGGCGAGTTGGGGGCTATTGGTATTCTTCTCTAGTTTTGACTGAGGTACAGACTTCGTTAGGACTCATGTCGCTTTCTTTACTTTTTATGCTCGATTATTACTTTCAAGTTTCTACTGACTTACTTACTATACTCGACTACTGTACTACTTACTGACGACTCACTACTAATAATAATTATATATCAATAGAGAAGATAATCGATTTAATAATAATTGTTAGGCTGGGAAATTGTGTCAAATCACTCTATATTATGAGCCTTTTTATTATAAGTAATGACAAGAGGGTATGTTAAATTTTATTTTATTCAATTGCGGGCTTTATTGTATGATCTCTATAGATATATTGAAAGTTTGTATTTGGGAATCGATTATGATGGGCTTGGTTAACTGTATAGCATAGCGCCTGTGACTTCCGCATGTGAGGCTCCTTTGACGATTTTATTAATCTTTCTTTGAGATACCACACGCTCCTCTCTGTGATTCGATCAACCTTCGATTTTCGATCACACATAAATCTTCCTCATATAAATCCCAGGATCCAGGGAGTCCATCCACCTTAGATTTCTATTTGTCTGGTGCACAGCAAGCCTGGGTTATCTTCCCTACATTCCACTTTGTTGTAAATCGGCTTCACTTGCCCCCCCTCTCATCTCTCGACGGCCCTCCACCATCTTTCTCCAGATGTCTCCATTCGTAATTATATTTCATTTTCCATGGGCAGGTTCTCTCATCTTCGCCCTGCCTTGGCATGAAATTGTACGAGGATAATCCTTCCCTTACGCTTATTCCCGATCTTGCCGCTATCCTTTTTATGGTTATGTGGTTCCTTTCAACAATCCCATTACAGTTTCCCCTGAAAGCGGCTCTAAAATTTATTTTCGCTTCCCATTTCCTGCACATTTCCTTAACATCCGCCAATCTGAACGATACGGCGTTATCCACTATCACCTCTTCAGGCAATCCATGTTCATCGAAGGCCTCCTCCATCTTTATCGCTATCTCTCTTCCCCCTTCGCGCTTTCAAATCCTTTCCATATCCCAAATTTCTGCTCTCTCCACATCTACTATTGATAGAATTATTTTACCTGTTACTCATAAATTTGCGGGTTAGCGTTCGAATTGCGCAACCTTTTCCAGCTATGTGGTCCTAGACTTAAGCTCACCACTCCCCGCTATCCTTTCTGGATGTCGGTATCAAGTTTGACTGGTAGGTTTGTCTCGCATCTCTTGATGCACTCTGTCACATCATCTCTTCTCACTTCTTCCTGTGGAGTTTTTAGTGTCTTCTATTTGAGCTCTTCTGCTCCTCCAAGTCTCTTGTAGTCTTAGTATGTCTTTCTAAGAAATTCTTGTGCTCCTTAACTCTCTTAAAGAGTTATAATAATGTCTTCAATTTTGTGAGTTCTTGTGTTCCTTTTTTCTCCAGCTCTTTCTCTTGAGGGATGTTTACAATATCTTGTCAGTTTTTGGTACCTCTTGCCTAATTCCCTTCTTTCTCAACTCTCTGTTTGTATAAATACTTCTTTAGCGCCTTCTGCTTCATCTTCTAAGTTCTAGGCTATTGGGCAGGTTCACAGTAGTTTTACCTCGTTCTTTTATTGTCTTTGGAGAGCCTTATATTGACCAACCTGCGGAACGGTTTCAGGAGGTCTGTATCTCGTTCGTCCCTCTTTTCCCCACAAGATATGTTTGACTGACGTCAAGTAGTTTAGTTTTTAGTCTCATTCGAGGTTTGACATGCTGCTTTTCTTCTCTTGCCCGGATAGCCGCTATGGTGCTTGCGACAAACCAGATCACTTCAGTTTGATGGGGATTGCGTCTAATAAGGGATAACATTAATATATGTTACATAATACTTCTTTCTTCATACGGTCGCTTTTAATTCCTCGAAGATGCTGGAGTAAGGGTGTTAGTGACAAGCATCGATAAAGAAAAGCAGTAAGGTAGAAATATAGACAAAAAGTCGTAAAAGAAGCCAGTCTTTACCTGCTGTCCTCCTTTGTACCATTTAATATTAGTAAGATAACTTCATTTCGAGATGTTCAGAAATCCACCCTAGAAGCTTCACGGGAACCCGACGAATCCTCACTATGTAAATTGTCAAGTGTAGGGTTCATCCCCTGGCCCAGGTGGGCCACAACACCCCGCTCATGTCGTCTCTATCATTGCGACCTTTTCTTCTCGGCCTTCTTCTGCCAAACTTCACATTTCTGTTCTCGTCATTGAGAATTCCTGTTACTGTTGACTCAATCAAGTGTTTTTCTGTCGTGTTCTTGCAATAGCCGTTCCGTCTCCTTCACACACTCACCACATAATACATCCGCTTAGTAATTCCAACCGACTTCTATTCTCCTGTGTTCCACGGATGACCAAACCGATCTCAACATATAACTGTTCGATTTATTTCGGCTGCGTTTACCCGCGTGTCGTCACGCCACACGAAGCTTCTCTAATTAGTTTCGAATTCCCATTTTATCAATTTGCTTCTCAGCACCTAGCACGCCCCTAAGATTTAGAACATTTAGTCTCATAATTAATTTAGATTTCTGTTTGGGTTTATACTTTCTTATTCCAGACTCATAGTTTCACTGATTCTATTACAATACCTACATGTGGTTAACAACATTTACCCTTCATGCAGACCCTTAGGCGCACACGCAGACTCCAGTCTTTTAACATTCCCCAACGAGTTTAATTGTCACACGCCACTTCCTGCCCATTCACTATACTTTCCTTACTACACTCTGCTATTTCATGCCGTTCCTCTTCTCAGTCCTAAGCACGATACCCGAATATTTTGAAACTCAGACACTTGTTCAGTCTGCTCCACCATCTAATCATAATGTCACAGCTGAGGTCTAGTCCTCGACTCACCACCAGTAACCGTTTACTTCTTTATCTACGTTTACTTCAAACCCCTCCTTTACACATCCTGGCCAAATCTCATCTACCATCTCGCTCAACTTATCTCTTTCAAGATTTTCGATCATCTATAAGAACCAAATTCATCCGGGGTCAGTGTTTTTGGTATAGATGGTTTCTTGATGAGTTGGCGTACCCTGTGCCACTTCCATGGCGTCCAGTGCTCCCATTCATTCGTACAGGCCATTTCCAGCCACCCCCACCTCTAATGTTTTTTTCATAACCCGATCCATATTCATTTAAATTTTGGTTTCTATCCCACGGAGACATTACACAACCGTGTCTCACTCCGCTGTTGTTATTTATATACTAAACAATCAGCCGTGGTGACGACCTTGGATTCTTAGCGACAGCTCACTATTCTCTCATTATCTATTACTTTATATTCCATGTGCAGAAGGTTTGGCCTACCACCAACGCCATATATTCTTACTAAGACACTGCCATTTTATGGGAGGTCGTTCCCTTTTAACCCTATCATCGCTGGTTGCAATCCATTAATAACCTTTAGAATACAATTTATTCTTCTGTCTCATTTCTGTTTTTCAATCAATTGATGTTGACAGCCTTTTTTGATCCACACATCCCTTCTACCACTTCTAAATCTGCACCTGTGTGAATATCATTCTCAATCAGTTCCTTCAGTCTTCTCGACGCGCACTCTTTCCACGCCAAAATTTACTCTAGTGCAGGTATTGATCGTTCCCGGTGACAACACTCAATAACTTATGTCGCCCGCTTATTATATTTCATGTACATGTTTTTATTTAGGTTTGGATATATAATTTACCTCGTCAATATCCCTTGGAAACTGGTGTTATCCCTCTCGATAAACGCTTTATTACTCATACTTCTCTATAATTTTATGTGCGAAATGCCGATAGAACTGATCATTATCACCAGTGAGATTTTCATTCTATAACCTGCAGATTTACCATTCTTCAATTTATTTTCTTACTGCTAGCCATACCTCCTCCGGATTGGCTAATAACCTGCATCTCTCAGATTAATTACACTTATTCCTTCTTATTGCACCATCAAACCCTACACGACGTTTCACTATTCACTCTTCATTACTGCGATTTATGATTAGTGATTTTCGAATGTTCTGTTCCATCACTCCCCTCACATCCATTTCATCAGTTACAAAAGCACGATCCATTACTATTCATTATTCTGAGCAGTTCCCTTTATTCTCATTCTTAACCTTCAGCGCTTCCTTCCAGAAGTGAGCTTCCTTATTCCCTTGTGTGAGTCCCAGTCATCCCTTTCCAAAACTGTTCATTTACCTCTTCTTTTCTCCTACGTATGCAACTTTTAGTATTTCTTTTTTCTCCTTATATAATTTTCAAGCATCTTTTCTTGTTGAATTACGTTTATCATTGTCTTTTATAGGTATCTTTTCACCACGCTTCTTTTTTCTTTTTTGAATCGATTGCTATCACCTCTCATTTTCTACCATCTTCACTGTTTAACTACTTTTCTTACTTCTTTATCGTTATTTTAGGCCCACATTCCACATTTACTTTCTTTTTGCTCGTGTCTATTATCAATTGTTTCCGTTTCGAGTTGCTCCCAGAGTTTTTGTTGCAGTTCAATTGTTCACAATCAGATTTTGCGTGATTTTACTGTGCGGCGTCTCTATTTTTATAGTTTATCTTATTCATGTTAAGCTTGTTTCACTTTAACTTGCTCAGTCATTGTTTGTTGACGTTAAACACATCACTTCCCCTCTTCATATCCTAAGCCGCCTACTAACTTAATTTTTACATAGAACACAACATAATGATCCAGGATAACCATTGCCTTAAAACCCCTCAGCTGATTTTAGACATTAATCATATACTTCAATCATCTCCTGTCATTCGACTTAACACAAATTTAACATCATTACTTTTTTCTACTTCGATTACCGATGGCGTCTACCTACACCAACTCTAGTTAGTAGTTCTTATGGTATTGCTCTTGTGTTAAAGATAAGTATTACGTTACATCTACATACCTTCTGTCTCTTGCCACTAGTAAATCAGATGCACCTTCCTTACAATTTTCTTCATTTTCTCCGCGACACCTTTTATGTTGACCACCTGTTAATTACCATCCTTTTTTGATCACTATCCAACCATTTCAGGTCCTTTCCTTTCTAACACGGCTATCTGAAGTCTCCTACTCATTCCCCATTCCTAATATATCATTATTAATGTACCCAAGATATATCGTTCCTCTCTTCATATATCGTTTCCCTTCAGTGTATGCGACCATACTCACATACCACACATATTTGACCTTTTTCATAACTAAATTCAACCATTAGAATGTATATTTCTAGGACTTCTACATACATCTAAAGTTATTCTACCATAGCTCTGCTACCATAATCACTCATTCATAAATTGCAATCTCCTTGCTTCTCCTCCTTCTCTTACTCTTCCTCCTCCATTCCAAGCACTCACACACTTTCACACCACACCCACACCACTCATTTTCTAGCCTCGTTCTTCCTTTCATCTTTGGTTATCAGTTGTTTCACCTGAGTCGAGAAATTAAAGTCCCCATTTGATTTTTAAACGAGAATATTTTCTCTGGCATGGTGACGTACATTTATTCTCTTTCTTCATCAACATAAACATTGTATAACTCCCTTATTTTCACGCAATGTTCGCCACATTAGAAGGCCGGTTTACACGTATCATCGGGATCCATCTCCGACGGCTGTGCAATCCTAGCATTTATCCTTAGCAAAATGGAGATTAATTAAATAATTTTTTTGTGGGTATGTTAAAATGCCTAACTACCGCTGTCCTCTTTAGTCGCCTTCTACGACACGCCTGTTACATACGATGGTTCGTTTTTTGGCGGTGGGGTTAATTCTTTCCCCCAGCAATAGGATACGAGTAGTTAGGATGTCTGTAATGGTGTTTGCTAGAAGAGGGGTGTGTACTTTTTAAGTATGTGTATGGTGATTGTGATAAATGATGTTGGTCAGTTTTTAGTCTGCTCTGTTGATGTGATGGAGGGGGTAGAAAAGATGTTACGCTAAAAGAGAAAGGCGTGCTTACCCATTAAAAATGGATGGTTGGTAATGTTAACTGCTTCCGATTATGCGTTGTACTCTCCTTCGTATACAATACTTTTTTTATTTTACTAATTTCATCGATGTCGTTAATCGCTTGCGTTTCCTACTCGGAGTGTGATAGCTCCATTTTACAATGTTAGACTCTTTTTAATAAATAATATAATAATAATAATAATAATAATATTAATAATGAATAATATAATATTTAATGGAATACTAACTAAGAAGTAACGCCTACGGCGTTACGTTGCAGCGTGATATGTGATTTTCCTATCGCTGTACGTAGCTTCACTCGTGCCATCGTCTGCATGTAAGAGAGGAGCGAAAAGTCACGTTTTCGGTTTTAAGCCCCAAGAGATTCTGTAACTCTTCCAAGGTTAAAACGAAGCTTCTTTTCCCAATCAATTTTTTGTTCTCTATGCTTTTTGTTTACGATGATGAAGAATATACAGTTCATTGCTTTTTTTTTTTGCTATATATTTGTTTTTTATTGTATATTTTAGTATATATAATATTTAGGTATAATAGGTATATATATATATATATGTTTTGGTTATCTTATTTTATTATTAATATATATATATATATATATTATAATATTATACCATTCGTGTGGTGTTGTTGTTGGGTTGTTGGTATATATTTTATTTATTATATTTGTGTATGATTTATTGTATTTTATTTCTTTTTTGTATATATTTTTTAGTTTTATTTAGGTATTAAGACTATATATTGGTTTAGTTCTCACCTACATTAACTCGATCCCGATGATTCGAAATTGCGTCTAGGGACTGTTATTTGTATTGGCTGTGGTACATATATTATTTAAGTGCAATGGATTATTTGAGGTCCTGATAACTACCCCTGATTTCAGCGCCTTAATGCAGTCGTAGTGTTAGACTACCGCGGTGATTTTGTGGGTTTCTGTTCAGTCCTTTATAATAAGTTCTGACGTGTCTAATGCGAGTCAAGCATGAGAAGATTATGATTTTGTTGTGAATAGATTGTTTCTGTTGTCTATTTTTTTGTGTTGCCTAGGGTGGTAGTGTATGTTGGTCGCTATTTGGCTAGGTAATTACACTGTGCCGTAAACTGCAATTACGTATAATATTACAATAAACAATTTTACGATATTTTTATGAACGACATTTTTCGTTTTGTTCGTTCACGTATAGATCCGTTCTTAGGATTTTCTGTTAATCCATAACTGTAGAGGGTAATCCGTCGAGTGGGTTTCTGTGATAAAGCGGGGCTTTGTAAAAAAGTCTGCCTTAACGCCATCTGACCAAACCGTGGAACTCTTATCGATTTCATTAGTATAGTATTATATATATATATATATATATATATATATATATATACTAATATATATTATATATAATATATATATATATATATATATATATATATATATAATATATATAATAATATTGGGTAGGTGTTTGATATATGTAGGTTAGTTTTTGATTATAGTTTTATAATATAATATATATTTTAATTAATATTATATTATATTTTAGTTATATATTTATTTTTTATGAGATATTGTAAATTTTTATTATATTTTAGTAATAGTATAACCTTGTATTTATTACCTGTTGTATATATATATTACCGTATATATTATATATAACATCACTTATTTATGGATTTTTTTTTATTATTACTTGTTAAAATTTATTTTATATACTTATTTTTTATTTTGATTTTAAAAATATTTATATTAATATATTATTATATTATTATATTTACCATCTTTTATTAATTATATTTAATATTATTTTTTTGTTTTGTTTTAGGTTAGGTTAGGTAAGATATATTTTAGTAGTATAATATATATTATTTAGGTAGGGTAGTAGTTTTGGTAGTAGTGTGGTACGGTGGATTTAATAGGTAGGTGAGGTGAGGGTATAGTTATCAGTATATTACTTATGAGTGTTTAGGTATATAGGTTATAGTATAGGTGTAGTATATAAGAGTAAGGTAGTTATCGTATAGCTATTATAGTATAATGACTGCGTTAGACCAACAGTATCCAAGCCACAATAAGATTTGCCTTTTTTTGAAAATACATGATATATACTTTGTATGTATTGCTGGTATACGTGTTTTTGTCTATTCCAAAGTCCCCAGTTACCTTAAAGTCACTTTTTTCTTTATTTTTTCTCTCAAATGAATGTTTGTCTTAAATTTTCCAAAAAGGCCATTTCTTGTCAAATCAATAGTTCCTTTGGATATCAGTTAGATTTATAATATGTTTATTATCTCTCTTTTCTCAAAGATTTAGCAAATACGGATTGGGGAAGATTTTTATTTTTCCTCTGCTTTTTCCTCAAAACGTTCCCATGTGATATGTTGTTTTAGAGCTTTCAGTGTTTCTCATATGTGGCGTATATGCTCTCTCCCTTGTGGGCGCTGGATGGCCTAGATTGGGGGCGGTTAGGTGGCCTAGAAAAAAAATGTTTGTTTTTTTTTTTTTAGGGGGTTTTTGTTTTGTGTTTAAAGTTTATTTTAGTTTAGTAATTTTAATTTCATATTCTTTTATTTATTTTAATTTTGATTTGACTTTATTTTATTATATTGAGGTATTTTTGATGGTTAGTACAGTTGTAAAATTTGGTTATACTTATTTTTATTTTTATTCTATATTTATTATTTTTTATTTTATATTATATTTTTTTATTATTATAGGTATTATATATCAAAATACTTTATTTTTTATTACTATATTACTTTGTCATTTAATGTTTTTATTTTCTGTGTATTACTCCTCTCGGCATAGGTCCGCACCAAAGACTATTAGTATTAGTTGTGGTTATTAGTTATAGTATATGGTTGTACATTTTGTATTGGTTTGTAAGGTTGTTTTGGTATAATTGTAAATATTATAATTTTGTCGTTGGGGCGGTTGAATAAAGATAAGTTGAGTTGGTCATGTTATTTGGGCGGTAGACAAAATTAGTACGGTTTCAGAGTCGTTTTAGTGTTTGGTTAGATTAGCTGGTACAAGTTACTTTTTATCATGCTGTGAGTGCATTATCTCATTAAAAAGCTTACTAATTAGTTACAGGAAAAAGAATACATTGTATGGGAATCCTGGGCAAAATTTTAATGACGTCATATGCCTGTTTGTAAATAAAAAAAAAAAAAAATAAAAAAAAAAATAAAAATCATTTTTCAAAAACACAATACTTACAGCCGATAAGGAATAATTTTGGAAATCCCTTGTAAATTTTAGTTATGAAAAATGCTAAAATAATCAGAAATAAATAAATTAATAATAAAATAAAAATGGCAATATTTTTATGTCTTTTAGTGAGAACTCGTTCATAAGTATATTATTTTCATATATATTATTATTATATTTCTATTATATAATATAGTTATTTATATTATATTTATTATTCTATATTACCTTATTGTATATATATTATTTTTTTGTATGTATTTTTTTTTTTGTATATATTTTTTCTTTTGGTAGTTATGTTCTTGTTATATTTATTGTACTGGTGTTAATTGGTTATTTTTGGAGCCGTTATTTTTTTTAGTTTTTATATTTGGTTATGTAGTATTCTTCTATTTATAGTATTATTTTTTGTATAAGGTGTATTTTATCACTTGGGCAATGTTTAGGGGCTCGAGTCGACTGGGGGAACTACTTTTTATTGGCGAGGGACTAGTTTTCCAACCCTTCTGCTTGAGGGGTGAGGTTTTTCGGATGATTATCCTTCTCTGCGTGCACCCAGAAGTGACCAGAGAACATCGGGGTCCTTTGGTGGAGACCCGTCCCCGGTAGGGTGTTGTATGTATTGGCCTACCCCCCGTATGTTCCCCGGTAAGGCGAAGAGGAGCCCGTTACTCTTCTTTTTTGTTCCAGCGGTGCGGGGGTATACCTTGGGTTTATTCTTTTAGATATAATGAAAAAAGCATTGATAAACTTTAAATAGAATAGTCTTATTGTATGTAACGTTTAGTAAGGCCAATTAATAAGGTGCGCTTAATATTTCTGCTTCTCTGAATCAAATGACTGATATTATGAGTAAATAATAGATTTGTTTATGTTTTGATTTGTTTTTACATTTTCCTAGTCAAATATGCTTGATCGCGGATTCTCACAATGTATTGATTTCGCTGTTGTATGCTATTTTGTTAGTTTTTGGATATATTTTTTTTCTTTTTTTTTACAGTTTGAATTCGGTTTAAGAGCCAGCGTTCCATCAATTATTTCCTTTTCTTTTGTGGCTATTGTATTTTTTTGATATATGGTATTGATGATAGTTGTCGCTCTAAACCGATAGAGTTATCACGCACGGTTCCTATTGAATTTAATTTATATTCCCTGCTGAGGAACATAACTTTTTTCTCTTTGTTTTTATGTTAACTAATGAGGAACTTTTTATTTTGTTCTAGATGCCTTTACTATCAGTCCTCGAAGATATGTGGTCCTATTTTATAAAACATCCTATTTTAGTGACTCCATCGTTTGGTGACTTAATTGTCACGCCCGAAGTCGTTTCTTTTTTACATGGTTTTCGTTGCAGTGCCGGTAGGATTGGTGATATAGGATTGTTACCATTGTTCTGTCGGTTAGAATCATGTTCAGTTTCGATGGTTTTGGCGTTCATCTTAACTCCACAGATTTAAACATAGGATTTCTTTGGATACACATTTTTTTTACAATTTTTAATGTCATTTGTGGATCTTACTTGCCTAGCAGGTTTGATCGATGATAAACTTATCCTATTTATTCTTCATCCTCTACTAAAACTTTTCTTACTGATTCGTCATCAATATACGTTGGATTCTGACATTTTTGTGTATACTTCGATGTTAAGTGTTGGACATATCGAAAACTTTCTATAGAATCTAGCACAAAAGTATTTATGATTTTCTAGATTTCTCTCTTTCGGTAACTTTCCTCTTTTATATTCTTTTCTGTTTTACTAGCAGTTGTTGTCTCTCTTTCACCTTATTTCCAATTCATTCCTTTGCCGAAGATTCCACTCTTCAGCACTACTTTCAGTTTGAATAACTAACCTCTGATCTTTGTCGAATTTCTTAATGGGGCAGAGAAAACATTTATCTTCAATACCCCCAAACCAGACTCAAGTACCCTTTTTCATCTTTTTCTGATCAATATAATCCTTCGCCGAACATCGCATCTTATATACGTTTTTAAGAAAGTGGTACTACTCAAGCTATTTAAACCCTTTACATCATGTTTATCTTAATTTGTTCTATGGTTGTTTCTTCTTTTGCTATCTTTCTTGTATAAGGATCTTCTGCACAATTTCACTAACCAACAAGTTCTAAGAGTTTGTATTTTTTAAAGCTCTTCAAAATTTATTCACAACACTCTAGTTTCTTTCTTTTATATATATGTGTCTATCCTGGTATGGAGTATACCTCACACATCTTGTATGCTCCTGTTTGCATAGCTCTCTTTCAAAAGGTCGAATCTATTGGCATTTTGCTTAAAAAAATCTTTAGCTCTCACTTACTCTCTCCAGTCGAAATTATAATTTCATTATAACCGTTGTATTGTTACGTCACACTATACTATAGCTACTAGAAAGAACACTACTTATCTGAACTGTCTACTGGGATACCTCAATCAATGCGAATTCATCGTTGCACGATTAATACCTTATTATTATAGTTTTCAGAACATTTCATCCTTCTCTTCTTTATCAGATTCGAACTAGGAACTAACCAAGCCTTAGAGTGATAGTTACAATTGACCTAAAATTACTTTATGTCCTTTTTTATAAAGAATCAAAGTTTAAACACCCCTTTTTAATCTCTTTCTGCTCCGCAACCTCTTTTTGTAAACAACTCATACACTTTCAATTCCGCTCAAGGTGTTTTGATCATGTCTGCCTTTAATTTGGTTCTTTATCTTGACATTTTCTTGTCCAAACTTTGGTTCGAAATTCATTTGGATGTTCTCTATTCGTTTACCTACCATTTAGGAGTGTTCAATAATATTATGAAGTATATTATAATATATAGATAGAATTAATTACTATAATATAACATATATATTATATATATATATAATTAATAAATATAATACTATAATATATATATACAGTATATATATATAAATAAATACTTATTATATATAAATTAATATATATATCCTATATATACTATATAATATGTGTATATATATATATGATATTTAATATATATATATATATAATATATATATAATAATATATATATATATTATACTTAATATAATATATTCAATATACTATATATATATCATATACTATATATATATTAATATAGTATAATATATTATAATATATAATATATACTATCATAGCATATATATAGACTATATGTACTTATATATATATTATTACATAACATACTATTAATATATGAGTGAATCAAAAACCATAATTACCTTAAAATCTTCAATATTTCTCAAAAAGTCATTGCCGGAAAAGCAGACCAATTTTTAATTAAATTTACTAAGGTTCGATAACTCTTTACTCAGCTGGAGTGTAAAAAATTAATGTTGCAATGTTATTAATCTTATCTTTACCAAAATTTCTCTAAATTCTCAGCACCACGGTATAAAGTTATCAAGAGATTTAATATGAATATATCAAACCAAATATAAATGTCATTAAATAATTAATTAAAAACATACAAGTATAGTGCATAATAGAATACGTAAATTGAAAATGTATTCCATCAACTCAATTTCTTGCTGAGCGTCAATTAAATCTTGTTAATCCATATTATTTCATTGCCACCACTATCTTCTTCAAATAATTTATGTATCGTATTTTACTCCAAACCTGATAGTCCCTTTCAGTCAAACTTAAACAACTACTAAGGTTTCATTTGTTTAAACCTTTCTGAAATTATCCACTTCCAAGAACAGATGACAATTTCTTCCACAGATAATAGGATGTTCAATTATATAAATTCTTGCAGTTTTTATGTCAAGGGAATTGTATTTTCGACAAAGGTTTTATGAAGTATAATGCACATTCAAATTAATATTCCTCATTTTGTTTTCAATTTCTGAGATTAGAGATCTTATTTAAAATATGAAAATTAAAACTACAATATCAAAATATTATCTATATATCACAATATGTGTGTAAAAAAACTGAAAATTACAGCAGGGTCGTACTAAGTTTTTTATACATAAAAGCCAGAAATGTGAACATAAAAAATATCTGATAACTTTGTAACTTAACAATATATATTATATATATATATATATATATATATATATACCATATATAATTTAATAAAATATATTAATATTATATTCAATTCAATATTATATCAATATATATACTATATTTATATATATATATACTATATATATATATAATTATTATATATATATATTATAATATATATTATATATTATATATATACAACAATATATATTATATATAGTATTATTATTATACTATATAACTGAATATATAATATATATATATAACTATAATATATATAGTTAATTATATGATTTATATTAAGTATATATATATTAATATACTATTATATATATATAAATAGTATTATAATATATATTATAAATTTAATATATATAAATATATATTAATATTATAATATGATATATAAAATATATATTATTCTTTTTGTAAAAAAATTAGTATGTATATATATATAGATATATATAACTATATATATATATATATATATAGCTACAGATGATAATTACATAAATACATAAAATATATTATATATATAGTGATAGTTATATATATATATATATATTAATAGACACTAAGTATTAAATATATATATTAAAATATGGTATTATTCTATTTATACTACTATAAATTATATATATTCATATGTATATTATTAATAATATTAATATATTTAAAAATATATATTTTGATTATAAGTGTAATTACAGATTTATATTATGTACATTATAATTATTATATATATAATAATATATATATTAATAAGTTTATTAATAATAATAAATACGTATAATAACCAATATATATAAATAATATATATATGTATATGTATATATATTAATAGTACATACAGGGACGTGCTCGTACCTGTTACCTATTAATACCCAGTAGAGTAAATATATGAGCCATTTATTATATATATTAGTATATTATATGTTATATATTTTTATGTATACCTTATTAATATAATATATATTATATAGAATTATATAAGACTATAAATATATAACTATATATAGGTATATTATTTAATAATATATTATATATGTAGGTATATTTTTTATATATATAAATAGTGTATATATAAGGTATATACACTTTTTGAAGTATATGTCATTGAGTAGTCTTGTTAATTAAAATCTTCTTTTCTATAATGTACAGAATTCACAATAGGTTCTAATCATTATATCGATATTGTTTATATACAAATAATATATCATAAAAAGATAAATACTAGTAATATATAGTAATACTATATCATAGTATATATATATAAATATACAAGTAATTATAGTATATATTATATAATCATATATAATCATATATATAGATAATACTATATTTATATATGCTAATAATGATATAGCTAGATTTATATATACTATATGAGGTATTATGTATCTCACGTGCAAGTATCTATATATATATGACCTAACAAAAGGAATAATAAAATTTTATTACTTATATATACTATATAACTTATTCAGTGTAATTATATAGTATTAATACTAAGATATGATAATCATATTTATATTATATATTATTTTACTATAATACTAACATTCTTTTCAAAATGAAATGATTAGATATTTAAAGAATAATATTCATTACTATTTCGACTATTTTCTATTACAGTCTATCTATATCCATATATAAATAAGATAATTATATTTGTATAATACAGAGGATGGGCCTCAAAGGCGTAAATTTCATAAAAAACAGATATCTGTAATATTTCTAAACCTCATTTATTTTACGTCTCAAAGCATGTATACACACTCAAAATGCTCACACAATAGTTCAAGGTAATTGTTATTACATATTCTTCACTATAAAACTCAATATTAAAATACGCCAGTGAATAAAAAAAGTCGCTAAATTTAGATTGATGTGGTGACAATTCATTACTCTCTTGCAAGCTCAGGATCAACTTAGATATTTCTACATTTACTATTAATTATTTGAACTAATTCTCGCGCACTCTCACACACTCCGCACGTCCTTAGTGCTTTATCTAAAAATCAAGTAATATTAGAAAATTTTATTTAGTAAAATCAACACCTTTTATTGGTACTTATTTTAATGCTTTACTATTTCTTTCCTTATTAATATATACTATACTTTTCTATAATTTTGCGTTGAACGATGTAAAATGTATTATAATGGATAATATAGATGTCGATCTCTCTGCTCTCTCTCTCTCTCTCTCTCTCTCGTCTCTCTCTCTTCTCATCTCTCTCATCACTCCTCTCTCTCACCTCACATCACTATAACACACTAAATTCATGGTTTATATAAAATATATATATATAATATAAATAAGTTATATTAGCTATATTATATATACTATATATATATATATATTACTATAATATTTAATATCAATTTTATGTATATATATAATATATTTAATCACTATATATATAATAATAAATAATATAGATACTAATATATATATATATAATTATGGTTATATTATAGTATATATATTAATATATATATATATAATCTATATCTATATATTTTCTATCTATCCTATTCTATAATATCATATCTTATCTTATATATTATTTAATATATATATATATATATAATATCATATATAGTATTATATAATATATTTATAAAATCCATATTATTATATTTATTATGATTAATATATATATTAATATAGTGATAATAATAGAATATATATATTTTTAATATAAATATATATATAAATAATATATTAATTAACATATATATTACATATATATATATTATACCTATTATCTATAATATAATATTATATACTATTTTAAATTACATATATAGCGTATAATATATTTTTATTATTATTATAATATATATTATATGTATACTATATAATATATATATATAATTAATATTTAATATTAACCTTTACCCTAATATATATAGTAATTAAATATATTATTATTAATAATGTAATTATTATATGAATATTATTTAATATATATAAGTTACTATATATATAGTATATATTTAAATATATATATTATATGTGATATATATATATATTATTATATATATAGATATATATATATATATCATATATATTAATAATTGAATATATTAATATATAAATAATATATTAAAACTATACATAATTATATATATATATATTATTAAACTCAATAAATATATATATACTATATAAGATATATATTATATATATTATATATAATTTAGAATATACATGTATAATAATATATATTATATTATAATATATTTAAATATATAGATATTAATATAATGATATATTAATAATTACGAGACGAGTAGTATATTATATATATAATATATATTATATATTATATAATAGTATTCATAACTATAGAATAATATAATATATTGATATATTCAAGGGGCGGCCGTTGTGGCCCTTTTACTTAAGTTAGT
Source organism: Trachelipus rathkii (assembly GCA_015478945.1). Lineage (NCBI taxonomy): Eukaryota > Metazoa > Arthropoda > Malacostraca > Isopoda > Trachelipodidae > Trachelipus > Trachelipus rathkii. Next base: position 54,379 of record JABUQX010047416.1, on the reverse strand, counting down.
TAGTGACCAGGTATTATTGATACTCAGGATATAATATATAACTACCATTTTATACAACTTGATAGTTAGTATATGAGTTTATATATGAGGCAACTTATTTTATTATTTTATTCTATTAATTTATTTTTTATAGTATATATTAAGAAATTATAGAATTAATTAAAGTAAAGAGTTTATATTAATTCCTCGCTCAGAATTTCGTAAGTATCAGATCCACTAAGAGTCAAGCACTTCCTTTTCCTTATATTACATCAGCGAGAAAGATCTCACAATCACTAGAGATTTTACTTTTTAATGTCCTTAGATTGAAACTTAGCAGAAACCAAAAGGTGCGAGTCGTTCTAAAGTTTTCCTCTATGTGTATATACAAATGTTGGCAACATAGCTTGGAGCTCGTCATACCATTATGGTTTTCGTGAGTGCAGTCCTTATCAACATGTGGTGACATCTACGAATAAAGCGTCCACCTATAGTGACATAGGTTCCTACCATCAGCATGTGGCGGTTTACGTGGCTCCGTGTACAACTATAGTCGGATATGGCGTGCACTTGTATCGAAAATCATGAACGACCTCGACTTCTCGATTGGCCCTCTCACTCACACTCTCCACTTGCGCTCTCCAAGCACACACCGTTGTTTTATATGAAAATTTTAAATTCTAGTGGAATACACGACAACAACTTCTTGGAGATAACCACTGTCGACCCACTCTACATGCTCTGCCTAAATAATAACTCTTTTTAGAGCGTTTTGAGGCTCAGTTGCTGTGACGGAGAGCTACGTTGACATTCCCCAAACCAGTTAGAGTATACCATGACAGAGGAGCACGCATGATGCGCACCGATAGCCGTCGCTGTACTGAATTGCTCTCTCAGTTGTCTGGCAGCGAGGGATCTTTGTCTCTCCGCTCATCTCATTTCTCCTTTCTAATTACGTATTATACTGTGTCACAATTCCTCCTCTCTCTCTCATTACTCCGCTCATATCTCTCATTCTCGCTGAACGTCTCGGGTGGGGAAAGAAGCACGCCAGGCTATATATATCACCCGCTCCTATGTCAAATAGTGTGGAGACCGACCAGTCCCGCTGACCAGTCCATACACCATCTATCAACTCACGATACAAATTACATATGTTACACATAATGGTTCCTTCATATTCTATGATTTAAGGACTCTCCTCACTAATATTTATATACCTCAACCTATATGATACAGATTGTGATCATTATAATAAGGATTTATTATACTTTCATATTTCAAAGCTTTTGAGTGATATTATTGGCTAATTAGGTCGTAAACTTACAAATAGCCCATTTGTTATATGTTCTGATTAGTGAACCATCCTTCTCAAATATAATATCCGTGAAAGTAGGTTAGTTACCGAGTCCATATTCTATATAAGATTCTATATTATTGTGTAACAATAATATATGGCCTCAACTGGTAATGCACATGACATGGTCATCCCTATTCTGATGTTGCATAATTTATAGATATTATATAGTAGTAGAAAAGAGGAGACCTAACTCACAGTTACCTCCATTGGTGAGCTCAAGGGGTATAGTGATGTAAAATTATACATGTTAATGTGCATTATTACCTCACCCTGTTTATGATCGCTTATAAGGCATGTCAAGTACTTGGCAATCTATATTATGCACCTAAGATGGATCAGCACAATTTCAACCTTTATTACCTAATCAGATAACTACTAAAACTCAAGTGTTAAAACACTTACTTGTCTAGTGAAGGCGCTTGAGTATCTCAGTTATATAATATATATAGTATAATATATGAGTATAACCAATAATATTGGTTACCATCTTTAATCAGGTTTATTCAGTTCCCCATTGAGTTTGGTGACCTATAAGAGCATCATATCTCTATGGAGTATTATTACCTCATATAAGAAGACCATATTACCTTTGTTCACCATACACCCTTAAAGATGATGTATGTGAGATCCACAAGTTATATGTTTTTGATCTTAGGTATAATACTTTCCATTAGATATATGACTTCTCAGTGAAATGAGTGATTTAATAGTATGACATCTACATAACAATCATTTTAGGAGTCACATAGTGATATTACTATTATCATTACGTCTCCTGGTGAAGGGAGTCACTGATTAACGTATATTATTTTGTCTTGTGAGTTAATGATTTTCAGTTCCCTTACTCACAAACTACTCCAATGAGGATATTAATTGTATGGATAGTCAATGTTGCATAGTAGTATCTACATTATAAAGGAACCTCTATGTGATGTTTGCCTTACTAAATTAAATACATTATACTCAAGTGAGGGGGTCGAAATATATAATATATAAATAAGAAGATATAGTATACATAATTATATAATATATAATATCAATAGATAATATATATTATGACAAAGTAATAAATAATAATAATATATAAATTAGTATATATATATATATATACTATAATATATACCGTTAGTATCCTTGCACCTCGGAATCTCAGTAGATTATATCTCTCCACAGTATTATGGTTGAGGATGAACTATATAGCTGAGAGACCACCATGGTCCATTAAAATAATGGTGATGAATAAGTATCTCACCCTACCTATTATGTGGAGAGGTGCTAATATCCCCTCCCAGGATTATACAAAGTATATCATTGTACTCCCTTTATACCCTAGAGTGCAGCCGTCTAACTCACTGCTGGTCGCCACAACTTGGTATCTCCTGCTTCTATCAAGCAATCGTAGATAGGTGCACAGCCTTATATGTTAGTGTTCTAAAAAATCCTAGGCCATTCATACCTCACTCTCTAAACTACATGGATGGTGCTATCAAAAGCACCTGCACATCCAGAAAGACGCTCATAATTAGAGACCGCCAACCTGCCTCTCTTGGATCTGAGCGCTCTGCTCTCCATTATCTTTGCGTTTTAGATTACACTCTTATTATAGATTTCTATCTAGTCAGACAAACAATGTTGTCTATATAGTCTTCTGCACGGAAATATGAGTTATAAATATAGCACTCATTACTTGAATTTTTAGGATGAGTGGAATATTTGCTGTGATAGTCTAAGTATGAAAATTTTATCCTATCTTATGTGAAGTTAGAGTTAGGTTACTATAGCTCACGATTCCAAATCTGGTTTATCACATAAAAGCAAACTAAAGGTGTTAAGAGACCTTTAATGAGTGTTACTGTAGTGTTTGACAAAGATTTAGATATATACTGTGTTTCGTCAGACGTGTATCAGTGTCGCTCCTAGATCATTTTGTGAATGAAAGCGCTAGCGTCGCAACGTTCTTGCCTCTCCTTCAGTATGAGCGAGAGGAGAGTATATCAATTTCTCTCGCCACGTTTAGCGAGTAGACTGCTCCTCTCACACATTCATATTTCATCCAGAGTCGAAAAGTGTCGTGATATACGGCAGACTCTGCGAGTGTTTCCACAATATCCGACGCTGAGTTGGAAGCACAGGCTTAGGGATAATATAAAATATGCTGGCAGTGCATCGCGTGTGCAAGGGGAGGATTTATATGGCGCCGAAGGAATTAGTTGAGCGGCCATTCATAACTCCTCTATCCATGGTGAAGCAAGACTGCTTAACACAGACAGAGAATCTCCTCACCGTCCTATCTATTATGGTTACCTATTTCATTATCACACAGTATATATATCTTACTTGCACTCTCCCCTCTCACCGTCTCAGTCAATATTATTACATGATTACAGTAAAAGTGAGTGTTTAAATAGGTTACCACTAAGGATATTCCCTGTGGTCCTTTGAGTACAACCTGAGCTACGTCTTTTACTTTATAAATAAAATCATATCGATATATATACTTACATTTAGATTGCCGTTTCCCTTATTGAGGAGGGCATCACTTTATTAGTTAAGATATGCGCTCTCTCATGATTTTTTAATCAGAATGTTCCTCTACTAAGTGCTTTCATACATACTAAATTTTTTTATAAATTTACGCAAAAGGATACTTCTTTTTAATTTCCTAAGTTCCCTGTTATAAAGCGGTTGGGGCAGTTTTGTATGCTTCCCAATTTTTGGTCCGCTTAGCTTTATTTGAAGAGTTCCTGGTTCTTAGATTTAGAGTGGTATTAGCTCTTGATTCCACATAGGGGACCTCTAGTTATCCCTCCTTTTTCTTCAGAAGACAACTATTTCATATGAATCTTGTATAATTGTTTCAGTTGGAAATATATATATATATATATTATACTATATATAATATATATATATATATATATTACTATTATATCATATATATATATTTAATTATAATTTTTTTATTATTTTATAATATAGTTAATAATATATAATATACTATACTATATTATATATATATATTAATATATATATATATATATATATTTAATTAAATTTAATATATATATATATATATATATATATAATCTTCTAATATATATATATATATATACTATATATATATATATATATATATATAATATTATATATATTATAATATATGATATATATATATATATATTAATAATAATATTATAATATATATCTATATCATATGATATATATTATAAATACATTATTATGAGCATTACTGTGAGATAAAATGAGTCAGAACAACACCTATAAAGATATTTGTAATATATGTATTATAGTATTATTAACGACTCACTGTATAATAACCCAAAAGAGTATAATACTCATATCAAACGTTCCAATAGTACTACTGATAATATTAACAAATAAAATAGAATATAATAGAAGTAATTAATTATAATATATATATACTATATTATTACTATAAATAATTTAATAGATAATATTATATATATACATAATAATAAATTATATTTAAGATAATTTCATTTATATTAATAATACACATTAGATGCTTGAATTAAAAAAGAAATATAGGTATATATATAATATAATAGATAATATATGTGTGTATAATTAATATATATATATATTATATAATAATATATATATATAATGATTTTAATAATACTATAATAATATATATATTATATAATAATAATATTTATATATAAATAAATTATTAATATAATATATATACTATATATATATTAATGATAGTATACATATAATATATAGTATAGTATAATATTATATATACATATAATATTAATATAAAATATATTTTATATTATTTTTATATATTATATAATAAGTATAATGTATAATTAATATAATTATATATAATATTAATTAATATATATATATAATCATATTAATAATATATAGTATTAGATATATATATATATGATTATTTAATATTAATACTTATATAATATATATATATATATATTAAAATATTATATATATATATATATATATAAAGTAAGTATACTAAGTAGTAATAGTATTAAATATAGATATTATAGTATCATTAATATATATAGTTATAATAATAATATATTATATTAATATACTAATAGTAATATTATAATTAATAATTTAATAGTATATATATACTATATATTTTAATAATTAATATATAATAAAATATATATATATATATATATAAATCAATATATTTATATATATGATATATATATACTATATTTAATTTAATAGTATTATGATAGATATTATATATATAATATATATATTGTTAATATATATATTATATTTATATATTATATATTATATATATATATATTATATATTAATCAATATATATATTATAATATCAACCCAATAATACAAATAGATATTAATAATTAATAGATATTATAACAAAGTATCTCATATTTATACTATTATATGATATATATATTATATTATATTAATATATTATACTTAATATTAATATATATATACTATATTAATTAATATTATATATATGATATATATATGATATATTAATATAATATTATATATCATATATATATTATATATATAGTTATAATGATAATGTATTATAATTATATATATATTATATTATAATTATAAGTGACCTTGAGTCTACCCTGAGTAAGTAGAACCAAGTCATGTCAACCTTGCAGTGAAAATTGATTTGGTCTCTTATGATTCATTATATTATGATTCAGCCATTATTATCTATTAATTCTAATTAGTCTTATTCTCATCACTACTATCTAAGAATAGAATCTATAAATATTACCCCTCACTATAATAATTTGTGTATTATGTTGAATAGTACTATTAATACATCAATGAGATGATTAGGATAAAAATTTACTTTACTATAATATAATAAATAACTCATATATATATAATTACTATATATTTATAATCAACATTAATATAGTTTAATATAATATTCATAAATATAAAGATATTTATATTCAATATTATATATAGTTAATTATATATAATTATAAGTAATTAATATAATAATTAACTTTATATATATAAATAGTAATTTATATATATATACAATTAATGGCTTTTATTAAATCAATGTGAGAGATAAAAAGAATGAGAGAGCGGATAAGAACATAAGTCGGCAAAGAATTAAATAAATAGTGAGTAATTAGAATTATATATTATGGTTAACTACGTCTTATTTATTATCGATCATCACAACTTGTTCCACTCTCGTGATTGCTTATCACCTCAGTAATAACTGTAGGGTTAGTTAGGTGACTGGCAAAATTACACTCAAATGAATCTCGAACGCATACTCAATGAGCATATTTATGTGTAGGGCTTTAAATAAAGTTTATGAATAGCAGTCGATATGGCCACCAACCATATATGCTATCACTTTGCTACAAATTTATAAATAATCTTTGTTGTAATGTCTTTTATATATTAATTGTAGTGAAAGAGAGTGTAATATCCGTTAGATTTGGATAGTCTGAATTATTATATGTACTAGTAAGTATATATATATATATAAATATATATATTAATTTAGTATAAGATAATGACATATACATATATAATATATAGATATATTATATATTAATATTATATTATATATAATAAATTAATATATCATATATATTTATTATTATAGAAAGATTAATAAATTATATTATTAATAATTTTTAATTAATTATACTTATAAATCTTGCTCACAAATTTATACTATATATATATTATATAGATATAAGATATAATTAATATATAATAGAGCGCAAGTATATAATAATGAATTATATTAATATAATAAAATATGAATAATATTATATTATAGATAATATCATTAATATAATATATGTATATCACCCTATAGTGACCTTTATAAGTAAACTAGTTTACTTCAGACTTTAAGAAGAGGTAATATACGTTAGATTGGATAGTTCGATTATTGGTTTGTCACAAAAGTCATTTGAGAGAATTTTTACTACTTTTGGACTGATTGACCTTTCATGTTTAATTAAAGTCGAAAGTTTAAAGTCTAAACTACCACTCCACAAAAAGTAAGTATTACTGTATACGCGTGACTTTCTCTCAAATATAAAGATAAATACAAAGAAATTAATTTCTGTAATTGTAGAGCACAGCTATACACTCACTGGTACTATCTTAGTATTTATTGAGCTGAGGCAATAACGCGATCAATTACTCACACCATAAATAAAGCTTACAGAATAGAGAGAAAATCTATAATAATATATATATATATTATATAGGTATACTATCATGAATCTATAACGAATAGTATAGTATTCACACTCAGAAATACAGCACACATAAGCTGATATAATCCATATTATTATGCGTGTTTAACTAATACATAGAAGTCTTAAGGTATATAACATCATGACACATTCTCACTATTTACATGGTGCTCATCGCATTCCTAATTCGTCTCTATTAGTTTTATTATGATATTAAACTTAAATTTTATGATTGTTTCTCAGAATCTATACAATCACATACATATTAACGTATATGTATATGAATATCATTCAGCTTTCATTTCTGATGGACGATCGGAAGTATATACCCAACTCGATTGTATATAGGCTACATCTATGGCATTCACCACCATTTTTCTGTGACAAATACTGTGTCACATTCACATTAAAACTTCTCATGCTTCTTTATTTTACTGCTGCCGTTAACACAAAAGCTGCAAAGCATTGCCCATGGAACTTATGTGCACTCGGACTATCTTTAATTATGTATCCTCTCACTCTAAGACACTATGTGTCACTAAGTGCGTCATGATACCACCATATCTTGCGTGCTTCGTCAGAGCGCTGGTTATCATCTGTATGTTTTCACAACGATTTACATTGTAGAAAGATTTCGAAATGGATTTCATATACACAATCAATTATCATGATTTCAATAATATTTTTTCATATACTTATCTTTCATCAGGTATTATTCACTACAATATTTCACTCACGCGTCATCTCGAGTGAGTGCATTCACATACAATCGAATTGCATGGTGTCTTTAGAGAGTTTAGAAATCGCGTATAACACTATCTCACTAATGTATATCAATGATAACTTCCTCTACCGCGGAAATGCTCTAATCAGCCTTACTAAGATGGACATACATAACGCATGACACCTCATGTTAATATGACGTTTAGTGTATATTAAAGCCTTTCAGTCGCTATATGCACATGAGCGCTTGACAGTGAGTTAGCTGTGGTATCCTAATCACTATTATGAGGTATCCCACAAGTTAGGAATTCAAAGGTGTGTTCTCTCATACGAATGTAGAGGTGGAGAATCTCCCACAAGCAGAGATGAAGCAATCATTATGCTCATAATCAAAGATACATCCAAGTAGATTACTTGAGAGATGGTGTATTCACACTTCATATAATCTCATTAGTAACACTCGTTACACAGAATTTATTTTGAGCTCTACCATCTATTCCTTTTATATTGCTACACAGGACGTCGACAATGTTGACATTTATATGTGCTCTCCCAGATAACTCTCGTTGTCAGTTTAGTTCCATTCTCGCTAATTTCGTCATCACAAGTAAAATGTGTTTTCTACAAAAAATGTCATTTTTTTAAAACACTTAAACTATGTGAAACAATTATAGATCGGCACAAACCATTAGCTTGTATCCATAGTGACTCTGATAGAGAGCCGATGTGATATATTGCGCTGTACCAATCGGTACATATTAGAGATGTCAAGTGGAGATTTAAAAATCTCAGAAGCAGCCGCGTCAGCGTGGAACGTCAAGTAAAATATCAGACCTACTCGAAAAATTAGTTTAGTTGCATATTCTTGTTGCTTCAATACAGGACTCGTAACGTCCCTTTAGTGTGATCTAGTTTATTTGGTAGTAAGTGCTGTATATGTAATGTATAAAAATGCATCCAATAAGTTTAGAGGATACACAGAATCTCAATAGCCATATTTAGATAAGAGCAGACAACCTATAAAAATATCTGATATGTTGTATTTGAGTATATTAATTAAAAATATTACAATGATTGTGTTATATACACTCAAGCAAACAATATAATATATTTATATTTGTAATTTAGCTAGTCAATTTTTTTAGTTTAATATATTGATATAAAAGTAAGAGCTTTTATTTTTTTTGCAAGCGAAAAAAATGAAAAAAGAATAATTTTACTTAATTAACAAGAATATAAATTTATATGTAAAGGCCTAAGAAAGTGGTCATTAGTATAACCCTAAGAGGAAGAAGAAGATTATGAAGAGACGTGTGTATATGTTATATTTGAAAAAGTAATATTAACCATAGATGAATGTCACACCATAGAGATTGAGATGACCCGCATACATGAAGAGAAATTCCAATATCGCCACAGATACTATACAAAATTTGATAATATCCTATATTATAGAAAAAGTTTTAAGATGAGAGTGATTGAATATAAAACAACCTAATTCACGTGGACAACTTCTATAAGGTGAAAAAGAAGGCTGAGCAGTATATATTGAAAGAGTAGAGTTTGAAGGAGAAAAAGGATTCTGACACTATTCAAAATACCAAAAATATATTACCAATAATTAGTAAAGAGAGTAATAGAAGACTGTCACAATCGTTTTTAGAAACATTGAAAATGAGCAGCTGGAGAGAGAATAAGGAAAATATCAATTTAAGAAAAGTATTGAGTAATATTCCACACTAGAAGCATATTAAATAGATCAAGATGACCCAGAAATAGAAGCGAGAACACTCTCGTAAATAATAAATAACAGGAGCTTAAATATGACCGTGCATCGAAAGAGAGAGGGAAGAAATCGCATTATTAGAAAAAAATAAAAATCTCCTAAAATCTAATACTAACAGCAAATATGGCAGCAATCTAACTGGAAGCTGAAAAATCTCTAAAGCTTGTCAGAGTAAACAAAGAATTATGAGAGCAACAAATGAATTTTAAGAGATTTCAGTAGACACAAAGGTTAAAGAAATTACACAGGAGCCACTCTTAAAAAAAAGTAAGAAAATAAAATGATGTGTAATCTATCATACTGAAAAGTTAGAAGACCTATCTTCATCTCCACCGACTAACTCTCCAATTAAGAGTTATGAGAGTATAAACAGAGAGGCCTATAAGAAATGATAAAATATGTGAGCGTGTAGTGGTCATCGATATTACCAGGACAGTGTATATATAAGAGCACCACTAACACTCTTATTAGAATATAGGTACAATTACGTGTTCTTTGAGAAGGCTCGAAATAGTGTTATAAGAAAGAATAATAAAAATATTGTCATACACAACGGTTGATTTGAGTAGAAGAATAAGATATAATAATTAGGGAGGAAAGATTTTAAACCAGGCTCACATATATATTAAATAAATTTATGAAGCATTTCCGCGGATTCTTCCTGGATACTTGTCTAAGTGAGTAAAATACAAACGTGAGTATTGACTGTATTGCGATCAAGGTGCCAATAATCTAGACATAGAGCTCCACGCATGCGAGACGAGAAAATATTATCAAATGACAACGACGGTCAGACTACTCTATTGATATTCGTTAACAATGAGATATAAGTTCAGTAACTCTGTGTAAAGAGCCAAATCCGTGTGCTATATCTATTGCGTATCACGAACAAGTTTACAATAGAGAGTTGAGAGATAAGAATTAGAAGAGATGCATTCAACGTGAAGTTCTCAGAACTAGAATGTAGAGCTAAGTGATTATATGGTAGTCAAAAGGATTCTATTGTCTAAATTTCTCGCCAAGTTGCCTGTGTGCAAATTTTTAGCCGTCTTTCAAACAAAACAAAGCATGACAATATATTATATATAATATTACTATCAATATTATATAAGATATATAAAATTCTATATATAGTACTATTATATATTATATAGAGCCCAGTTAATTTAGTAATTATACCTAGCTAATACTACACATATGATATATACTACTAATTATATAATGAGTATTTTATCTAAAGAATATATATATAAATATATATATACAGTATATATATTATCTATTAAAATAGTGATATTATATATATAGACCTTATATATATATATCTAAAACCTATATATATTATATATATGTATATACGTATCCATCGCGCGTAATTTTCAAACCAATAAATTAAAATATTTATTCAATATTACACTGCTGTGATATATAGTAATATATATATATGAGTATATATTATTATATATACAGTGATTTCCCCAAAATTTTGTAATCCTCTATCAAATTTGACTAGCCACCACTAGAGGTAACTACAATGGTGCCTTATAGAATATATTATATATATATGGACTGTATATCATTTATAAATTTAACCATTAGCTATAGTATTATAGTAATAATTTCATAAAATACACCACTATAATTAGTATATCTCATAGAGCGCGATTATATATATATATATATACAGAATTTATAAATATAGTATATTTAAGTACTATATATAATACATATAATATATATATATATATATATTACCTCAATTAGTATTATATAATATATATATATATAGTATATTTATTATATAACTAATAAATATATAAATTATTTATATTATATATATTACAGTATATGAAATTATGTATATACAGTATAATATAGTATATATATATATATATATATATAGTATATATAGTCAGGTATATATATATAGTATATATAATTATATCTTATTAAATTATATATATATATTTACCATTATATTTACGTGCCCAATACTTTTTATTATATTAGTATTATTTATGTAAAATTAATAAAAGTAAGTAAAATCTTGTAGGCTTTGTATATATATAGTGTGATGTCAGTGTAAAGCTATTGATATATTATTTTAAGGGTATAAAGGATAATTAATAGGGAGTTTATGAGATATAGAACATATACTATATATATATGCTATATGAGTATATTATAATATATAAGTAGCTTATAATATGGTATATAGTAGTGAAAGCTATACTCTATACTAAATCTTCATTATATAAATCGTAGTATATATATATATATGATAGTATATATATATTATATATATTTAATATATATATATAATTATAATAAAGGGTGAGAGTATATATTATTTATTATGTATAAGATACTTATTGCATATCTTCTTTAATTTGTATCTTTTAATTATACTATTTTTATAATACATATATGGCATATTATACTTTATTATTTATATAGTATTTATTTCATATATAAAATATTATTAATTACAATTATTAAATCATATATATACCTTTATAAGTATTAATAATATATTTATATATATATATATAGTGATATATCTATAATATATATACAGTTAGTAATATATATAACTCAACTTGAGTGATAATAATTATTTACTATATTAATATATATATATTATATTATAATAATAAGTTATATATAATATTTATATATATTAAGACTAAAGTAATATGTAAAATTTCATTATTAATAACTAGATTATTTGATCACTATTTAATTTTTTTTTACATAATATTATTTATCTCCTTCAATTCTATCGATATAATATATATTAAAACTAAATTTAGTTTTTGAGTATAGGTACGGTAAATGTCATGGAGCACGCATAAATCACTGTTGTATGTATAGTGAGGAAATAATAATATAAATAATAGTTCTCAAGTTTACTTATCAAGTGAAATATGTATAAATTAAGTTTATATAAAAAAATATTTAAATATGATAAGCATATATCTTAAAGTTAATATAATTTGCTTTTATAATAATTATTTAACTCTATTTGTATGAGACTCTATTATATCGATATTTCTCACCTCATGGACCATTTAGATATATTACTCAAATTAATTATGACTAAAAACTTTCAATAATGTATAACATTATTACATTTTTACAAACATGCTCAAAGCATGTTGTTCTTTACTACACGTTTTATTCTTATAGGTAATCATGACTAAAAATGTATATACAGATAAGAATATCTTAAATATAGACTAATAGGTTTATATATCACAAATAGGAAATTCGGATCACTTTCTATTCTCTAAATAATTCTTTATTAACTGTTAAAAAGCTAGAACTATATTTTACAGTTAGTGCATTAAGCTTCTCCCGATGTGAAAAAGTAGTACTCAAACACTTATTATTTCTGCTTATACGCAATCTAGTTAAAAAAAAAATTTAAATTGACTAAATATTATTTAAATAAAATAACGCGGCACACCTATAGTCAATAAATAACCATAAGAACTCCTTCACCGGTAAATTTGATGGAGAGTTTTCTATTCTTAAACATTCACCACAGTAGTACTGTATTAAAACTACAACTTTTGGATTAAAACTACAACTCAATGGATATACAACAAATATAACATTTGTTTTTTTTTTTTTTATTGCCATTTTTCTTTTAGAGTTTTTAAGGCCCATAGTTCTCAAAAGAAAAAATGATTTATAAAAAATAAAGGACGAGTCCGAAAATTTGAACCATTTTCTTCGGAAGAGTATTTTATGGAAGCGTAGAGTGCCGATTTTATGGCCCTAAATAATTTATAACAATTTTAGTATAATTTCGTTTTTCTCAATATCTTTTTAATAACTATGCGTAAATAATCTGTTCCTTTCTCTCCAAATATTAGTGACATTCATTGCTACACAAGACAACTACGCATTATATATTTGAACTCAGCTACTTGTTACAATATTAAGATCAAAGATATCAACTTTTAAAATAAATTAATGATAACTTCAACAAATTAAAATAAATAATAACCACATACCACACACACCACACACACACACACACACATATATATATATATATTAAAATTTTTTATAATATATATATATATATATATATATATATATATATATATATATATATATATATATATATATATATATATATTTTGAGAAGAAATAGTATATACTCTATATATTTATATTAATATCTATATATATATTATATAAATAGAGTATTATTATATATATTATATTATATAGAATAGATATATTATATCGTATAATATATAATATATATATATATATATATATATATATATATTTGGAGTTAAAGCAGTAATCGCCATTTCAAATATTTGAAAGTAGGAGGGCATTGTTGATGAGATGAGAAGGAATCAATTAAGAGATACTTAGGTTGAAGTTAAGAAAAATTATTAAATTTACAAGTTATTTAAATATAAATTCATGAGTTTTCGTTCCTAAGCCGGAACCTCTTTCAGAAGTGATATTTTATAAACTAACATTTAAAAAAGCAAAAATTATTTAGTTATGAAAGATTTCAAAGTTTGGATAATTTAATTTTTTTTTAACAAATTATGTGGTGCACATAATATTGTTTTGTATTGTGTCAATGCTATAATCGCCTTTTTGTTTATTAAAATTATTTGAATTTATGATGCAAAAAAATTCAATGAGTTTACGTTTTTGTAGATTTTTTACATGTAAAGTAGGTGTCATTTGGTTAATGTTAATGGAATGATTCTAAGTAGAGCGATGGAGTGTCAGCGAAGAATTTTGATTGTCATGTAGAAGGTCATGTTTGTGTTGATGGAGGCGGGTGTCGTTTTTTGTTGGTAAGATCATGGCGTTTCGTCACATGTAAAGGGAGTTGCAACTTTGCATGGGAGGAAATTTGTCAGACACATTGGGAGATTCAGTAGAGCCGCTTCGCCAGGATGAATGAGATGTGTGTGTAGAGTTTTTTTTAAAAAGAAGGACCAACAGAGACATCGAAGAGGATATCGGAAGTGAAAACACGTACATAAGTCGTTATATAGAATATTTAAAACCCAAATCATTTTTTTAAGTAGCAGTTTAGAGAGGCATAACTAAAGGCTTGGCGTTAGTGATGGAGAGGTAAAGACTAAAATTAACCGCGGCAGCGGTATGATGGGCGGAGTAGGATGTAGTAGGAGTCTGTATGATGGAACTCCTTTCTACCTAATAAAAAAACTTGGCCGGTTTTGGCTGGATGTTTACGTACAAAACAGGGAAGTATTTTTAAGAAAGTTTTTTGAAAGTGGCGGCGTATGTCAAGGGAAAATAACACTGTCAATGGGTATGCAGGGGATTAGCACACGGGTATGGAGTGGTCTAGGTTCTCAGCGCGAGAGGGCAGGCAAATATGCCGTAGAACGTCTAACCTGGATCATTTACTCGTAGCTTGGAAAGAAAAAAGGAAATGAATACGTAAAGATTCAAGAAGTACTTATTTTCTGTATAATATTTATAAGTAATAATAATAATAAAAATAATAATAATAATAACCAAATTTATTTTAGATTAATATGGAGGAGAAACCATTGAGAATTAGTATAGAAAAACCGAAAAACACTTACATACAACTCCAATTTGCTTAACATCACCATACATATGGTTATTCCTCTAACATAATCTAAAACACTAAAATTGAGCAATCACTAACTCCTTCACTATGCACTTTTATCATTTACATTGCATATTGCCGCATTATGTTCTCCCATATTACATATCTTCAACCTTATGAACTAAAACTTTTACTTATACTCCACTATCTAAAAATAAAACTTAATGTCATTATATTCTTACGAACAATCATCACCATTAAGGCACTTTAATAAAGATGGAGACTAAAAATCAGAATAAATAAAAATAAACCACACATACTACAATTCCTTCCATTCAACCTCACATTCCAATCTTTAAATATCTCTAACTCATTTCACTTTCATCTACACTCACTCAAAATTTCCCTCAAACCACAGGTTAAATAAAATACTTTTTATCCACAAATAACTTTACGTTCACTTCACTCACACTAGATATCATGTTCACGCACTCCTATTATAAAAAATATGACGATAAATATAACTCACACATTCTATTCAAAATTCTGGCCACTTCCTTACTGAATCTACTTCCGCACATAATGTGTCTACAAATTCTATCACTGTCATATTAAGATGCAACTCCACCTTTTATCTCATTGGAGCAACACCTCATATGGACTTATCACAACCACGCTACCCTCTAATTCAACACAATGTAACTAATGACCCTGTTCTACATAAAGTGCAAATAGAATACTTCCCTGATCTCCACTCCTCTACATTGACATCTATACATTATAAAGTACCGTTATTTAATCAATTTTAACCAATCAATAGTAAACTATTTTACATGAGTACAAAACTACAAAAATACAGAGAGTATAAACTCATTTGAGTAATCTTTGAGCATTGAAAATCAAGTATAATTCAAAGTCACTCTCTCTTAAAATAGAGATCAAAAGAGTGGTCGAATAGTGCATAATACATTGACACTTGAATACAAAACAATATTCTAAAATCAACACTTATCTCTCTAAAAAATAGATATTAGAATATAAACATATCCCAAACTCTTAGAGAAATCATAACAATAAGTTTCACATAAAACTAAATTTTTTGCCTGTGTATTAATTTAATCGTTAGTTGTTAGTCACAGATGACTATCACTTTCTGTGTATAAAACAGCATTCCTAGCCGTCTAGGAAGCGTTAAGCTCATTGCAATTTACTAGTATTTCAAATATATTGTTAAAATTTCAGATAGATTATTTCTAACTTTAACTTAAGTATATACTGTATACTATATCTGAGTGTCCTTCTTAATACATCATGTAATCACTGCATAATCTAACAAGGCTTCCTCACTATCTGTTAATGAATCTGTTAGTATTACTTTAAACCTAACCTAATAGATATACTATATATATATAGTACCTTAAATATACTACATATTAAATACCTAAACCTATTAAGACTTAGTACCTGTCAATAGCCTAATTATACTATACTAATATATAATACCTATATATATAATAATATATCCCTAAGCAGTTAATATATCCTTATCTTATATACATAGAATAATAAATATTTTTCAATATATTAATATAATTTCATTTGTTCTATTATATTATAATATTGTTTATAAATAACTATATATATGACTTAACATTAATATTATACCTTTCAAACCTATATAACTCTATAAATATACTCATTATTAAATATACTACTATATAACTCATAAAAATATATATATATTATATATATATAAGTATACTCCTAACGCTTGATAACTCTGAAACTTTTCTATTTCATAGTAAATAAATATATTATTATATATATATATATATATATATATAATATATATAGTTAACCGTGAAATGAAGGTTTTCTCATAATAGGATGAAAGAACGAGTCATCCTAAGAGCCTTAATGAGGTATCAATTCAGTAAACTTTCAGGGCCAAAGGAAAACTGACTGTACTACGTGTCTACCTCCAAAGTGAGGTATATGTTTGTACATCTAAGGTAAACTTGTGTTGAAACTTGTGTAAAAAAAAATAAAACATTCTTCTAAAACGTTGACGTTGTTCTTCGTACCTTTTCGTATTTGAAACCGGAAAAGGAAACCTTTCTATAGTCAGAATGTTGAATGGTCAGAATAAATGGGTTCGCTTATTTTTTCCTATCTTCTGTTGCTTTATACCTCACCAATAATAATAGAGATCTTTTATTTTATTTTAGAATTCATTCCAAACTTTGTTAACTAACATTAATAGTACGTCAGTAATATAGGATGGTTCTTTGTTTTAGGGTTTTGAGACTACGTCAAGTTTTCTGCTAACAATGTTCAAAACAGTTCATGAAAATATTTAAGATGTTTTTAATAATTTTTAAAAATATTCAAAATATTTTACTAATTCTCAAAATTTGTTAGATAATAAAATGTACCAAATAATATTACCGGTTTTTTATTATTATTATTATTATTATTATTATTATTATTATTATTATTATTATTATTATTATTATTATTATTATTATTATTATTATTATTATTATTATTATTATTATTATTATTATTATTATTATTATTTTTTTTTTTATACAGCTATCTCTCTATCGACGCTGTTCTTCATCTAATCTAAACTGACTTGAAAAAAAACTTATTAAATGACAATAGAAAAAAACATCAATATTTAAAACCATTAAAAAAAACTGGAAAAAACCTGGAATAAAAACCTAAATTTTTGATGTACAAGACTCTATTTAACTAAAGTCATTTTAGAAATCCAAATAATGTGATTAAATATTTAATTAATCTTAAAATATAATTTCTTTCTTAAATTTCAACGTTAATATTATATGAGTTAAACGTCACTTTTGCTGTTTGCTTTATATACATTATTCATTTGAACAATTATGAAAAACATAGAATTATAATTTCCTAAAAAAGGTAAAAATATATATCAATATTTGCATTTTCTCATATACCAATATATCTTTGTTCATACATACATACATACATACATACATACATACATACATACATACATACATACATACATACATACATACATACATACATACATACATACATACATACAAGCGTTCTGTACATACATTAATACATACATACATACATACATACATACATACATTCTCACACCCAAGCGTTCTGTTGATACATTATAAGCACACGTACTATAATATATATATATATATATCAGTATATATATATATATTATTATTATTATTATTACATTTTTCAATATTTTACAGACATATCGGTAAATTTGTTATATATATTTATATATATATATATATATATATATATATATATATATATATTATTATTATTCATATATATATATAAACATATATATATTGTTATTATTATACATATGAAAAATATTTATGTTATATATATATATACACTAATATATTATAAGCATATATATATATATATATATATATATATATATATATATATATATTTAAAAATCGTTATCACTCCTTCTGCAGTGTTGGCGATCTTCGGAAAAAGAAGTGGTTTTGATGGACGTATCGAATATCACCTCCGGCGAGTATCGCTGCGAGGTGATCGGAGATCATCCAGCCTTCCGGAGGGAAGAGAGGAAAGCAAAATTAACTGTCTACAGTAGGTTTTAATTTACTTCTTTTTTAT
>JABUQX010047416.1:20000-32500 GCA_015478945.1 Trachelipus rathkii | reverse complement strand
ATACATATATTACATATATGGCTAAGGCGTAAGGTTGGTTATTGCTACAAGGCTGTTGTTATACATGTTGGTTATTGCTACATATATATACATATATGGCTATATGACCCATGAGCTCTCATGATCAGTAATTTTCATACTGTTAGCATACTAAAGTAAATTAATTGTTAAGATGCTGATGAGAAGATGTCGAAATTCTGAAAATAACATACCAAATACAGCAAGCAAAACAGTTTGATTTTTGCATGAGAAAGTGTATTTTAAAGCAAACGTAAAGAATTTAAGGTAGGGTAAAAATAATGTTTCTTGGGTAATTCGTTCCTTATTGATTTTTTTCATATATTGATTCTGTGTATATTTAACAATACCTATAATAACCTGAACTATGAGAGCTGTAAAAACGTAACCTATGGAATGACGATGCAGTAGTCCTACAACTCAACCTATATGGATCGATGATGCAGTAAACTTATACTCTGGGTCCAGATGGATTTACTTTTACCGTAACTTTTTTTCTCTTGTTTTCGGGTTCTTTTAAATAAGATTTTTTTTGCATTTCTTACGGAGTCTTCTTTTTTACTTTCTCGGTAGCTGACAAACGGCGATGCTTAAAAGTAATAATTTGCCGGAGCGAATATTTTTTTCGAAATTTTTTTTGATCTTGTGCGATCAGCAAAATTTATTGTTAGTATCACATAATAACAATATATGAAAAATAAAGATTCACTGGACCATGAAACTCAGAAGGATATATATATAAGGCGTTATATATATATATATATATGATATATATCATACTATATATATATATATATATATATATATATATATATATATATATATATATATATATATATATATTTTATATATATATATATATATATATATATATATATATATATATGAGTTTCATGGTGCAATTTACTCTTATTTTTTTTTTTTTTTTTTTTCATCTATTGTTTTTTTTTATACATACTAACAGTAAATTTCATAATAAATAGCCTCAAAAAAATTTAAATACAAAAAAAAAATAATTATTTAATAATATCATACTTTTTTACGCATCGTACGTTTGGCAGCACCCGGGACACAGCGACGTCTCAGGATATTTTCTGTAGTGCAAAATCTTACAAAAAGAGAAACATTGTTACGGCAAAGTTGATCATCTTAGGTTAGACCGAAATTTATTGCATCGCCGATCCGCGAGAAGGTTATTTTGACGCGCACGTCGATCCATATAGGCTAGATTGCGGTTTACTGCCCTCTAAGTTCAGGTTATGATATGTTTTGTTATGTATACACAGAATCTATATATGAAAAAAAACAATAAAGGAACGAATTTTTTCCACAAAAGCATTATTTTTTCCGTTACGTTAAATTCTTTCACGTATTAGCACTAAATGTATTTCTTTCTTTCTCATGAAAATAAATCATTTTCTTTTGCCATTTTATTATTAAATTTTAATATTTCTTGGAATCTCCTTGCATCTCTCGTTTCAATCTTACTCAATTGTTATGTCGTATACTACTAATATATGAAAAAAATAAAGTAAATCTTCTTTCTTCTCATATATTACATATTTTACATATTATACATATATATATTATTGTTGGTTATTATTATTATTATGATTGTTAATATATTATTATTATTATTATATTATATTATTATATATATATATATATATATATTACATATATATATTATTATATATTATTGGTTATTATTATTATTATTATTATTATATATTATGCCATATATATATATATTATGTATATTACATATATATATATGTTGTTATATATATATATTATTATATATTTTTTAACTAAAAGCTCGCAACATTACATGCATGTCCATATATACATGTACTCCTATAAATATGTGTTCCAGTAACAGGACCCACTGAGAATTGACAAGATCACCCAATCCAAAAATGAACATGTGTTCTATGTGCTCCTGTTTCGAAATTACAGCACCTTTACGGTCATACGCATACAAGGTTCGTGAAATAATAATAATAATAATAATACGGATATGAACAATAATAAATTATGGTCTTAACACATTACTAAGAGGTTTGTAAATAAATTTAATATTGTTTATACAATGTATACCGTTAATAATTCAGTTAAAGTAATACCAACTAATTGCGTACTCGGTTTCTTTCCAAATCATCAGTTGCATGACTAATTTGTAAAAGTTATGGTGTAAGTAAACCTTCACCCTATCATCCAATCGTTATAACCCGATAGTTTCTATCATTGATGTCTTGATATACGTACTGTACTGTCTACCTTGATAGGATTAAAGTGTTATTTACCTAAAAATGAGCTAGAATCATGAAATGGCGGCAATGCATTTAATGTATGGTCTTGCGGGTTGTAATTCTGAAGAGGCAAGGCGTTTATATGAGAACCGGTTCCATAATAAACGTCTGACGTCTACCGGATAAGAAAATCTTTCAAAGATTAGATCAACGGTTACGGGAAACCGGGATATTTAAAAATCGAGAAGCAGACGGAGGAAGACCAATACACGTGAGGACGTTTTAGTGTGAGGAACGGATCTTGCACCACGTAAAGGACAATAACGGGATAAGTACACATAGAATAGCAGCAATGAGAAATGTTGGACATGTGACAGTATGGCGTGTACTCCGTGAACAACAACTTTGTCCGTATCATGTACAATGTGTGCAGACACTTGAAGAGGATGACTGTTCACGAAGACTTCATTTTTCTACATGGTTCCTACATAAAACCGACACCGACTAAGGGTTTCTATCTGTCGTGCTGTTCACTGATGAAGCTGCTTTTACCAGAGACTGTATTGTTAATTTCCATAACAACCATCGTTGGTCTCAAGATAATCCTCATGCGCTTCTGCAATCACGAATACAGCATCATTTTAGCGTCAATGTATGGGTAGGAATACTCGGTGACCACCTACTATGACCTATTTACATTGAACCAAGGTTAACAGGTGAGGTGTATGAAAAGTTCTTAAGGAATCAATTGCATGTCCTTCTCGAGGAGGTTCCACTTCGTATTGTTCGTCGCATGTGGTTTATGCGTGAAAGTGCACCATCCCACTTTACTAGAGTAGCAAAAGCCTTTTTAGATGAACGATATCCGTGAAAATAGATAGGGCGTAGGGGACCTACTGCCTGGCCTCCTCGGTCCCCTGATATAAATCCATTAGACTATTATCTATGGGGTCACCTAAAAGCACTTGTGTATTCAACCACCTTCGACAGTGTTGATGTTCTACGGCAACTTATAGTTCATGCTTGCAATCAAATTCGAAATACACCTGGGATATTTGGAAGAGCCCGACAATCGATGATGCGGAGACTTCATGCTTGCATACAGAGCGGGGATTCCCATTTAAAGCACCTTCTGTGAGAGTAACGTTCCTGATGTGGCCTAAACTTCAGAGTAAGAGTCTATTTACTATTACTGTAATTGTTATTGGAATGTATACCTTAAATAAATTGTTATTCACATGTTTCTTTGGTTTAAGACATACGTAGTATAGTACAAACGATTATTATTATTATTATTATTATTATTATTATTATTATTATTATTATTATTATTATTATTATTATTATTATTATTATTATTATTATTATTATTATTATTATTATTATTATTATTATTATTATTATATTATTGTTATTATTATTATAATATAATTAATAAATTTATAATTATAATTATAATTATAATTATATTATAATGTATAATATATAATTTATAATTATCAATTATTATTGGTTAAATTATAATCTATAATTATTATTTATTATTATTAGTTATTATTATTATTATTATGCTCATTATTATTATTATTATTATTTATTCATTATTATTATTATTTATTTATTATTATTATTATTATTATTCTGATTTTATTATTATTTAAATTATCTATTATTATTATTAATCTTAATTTTTTATTAATATTGATATTAAATTAAATATTAACTTTATTATTATTATTAATTATTATTATTTTTATTTTTATTTTATTTTTATTTTTATTTTATTTTTATTTTTATTATTATTATTATTATATTATTATTATTTATTATTATTATTAATTAATTATTATTATTATTATATTATTATTATTATTATTATTTATTATTGATTTTATTATTATAAAATAGAATTTCATAGTTTAATATCGCATTGTTACTTATATTATTTAATGCAACTTGTATGCGTATGAAGGTAAATGATGCTTGTAACTTTGAAACATTGGCACAAGGTCACACGCTTCATATAAATGTTTCTTGAATGTTGATGGGACTACAATCAATCTCATTCAGTGGGTCCCACATTGTTACGGAAACACCCTGGTATATATATAATATATATTAGTATGGTATATATATATATAATATATATATATATATATATTAATATATATTATATATATATATATATATATATATATATTATATATATATATATAGTTATATTTACTACCCCCTTCAAAAATTAAACGCACCACTGGCTTCATATGACGTTAACAGGTTACGGAAAGGACCAGAACGCTGTGTAACTTTATTATGCAAATAACATAGCATACAACGCTGTAATAATGTTGGGGTATATAGGGTCTGCCATGGCTTATAAATTAAGGTAAATGACCAAACCATTGATAACTCCAGCTGTGTAGCGATTGGGTAAAGGTATGGCGGTGAGCTGCTGAATACGTTGGTCCATTGTGGTGGTCTATGATGTGAATTTATCCACGGCAACCATGGAAAGGACTGCACGTCGACTAACACGTGATGACATGAGGAGAGACCCAGCAACGACTGATGTGATGAGAGTAAGACTCAATATGAAGAAGAGATCGGTTTGATGTAGAGCCACACCATTGACACGGGTCGTGGGATTCTCACCACGACACCAGGAGCACGCATGGTGGCCGGGTCAAGGCAGGCCACGAACCACGACTGAATACCGTTTTAAGCTGTATGGCTGGCCGCAAGAGGGCCATCGACAGACAGACAAGGCACCTTAAAATACCAGCTGTCTGAAGGTGCATGTGACCCGTGTGACGTGATAAATACAATACACTCACAATCTCGGCTTCGACAGGAACACAAATTATACAGGCCAAAGGAGAGTGGTACAATAGAACTGGCCACGCACAACACCAGAAATCACTCGATGGTATCGCAGCACTAGCCATTTTCCCGCGGGAGCAACCTTATCATTGGGATCACGATAACAGTGATTGCGTTGCGAACTGTTGCTCATTTACGATGATGTCTCAGAGTTCAACAGTCTCTAGCAAACCCTTCCTATCGGCGAATCCAGAAAGTACTATCGAAAACCTTAATTGAAACAGAAAAACGCGCAGGAAATTATGCATACGATCTGCCATTTGGAGGGTGATCATCTCTCATGTCTGAGGGGCATTATTTTAATGGCACGTGCAGAGTTACACGTCCTAGTGGTGGTTCACCTAACCGACGCATGGTACATCGCAGGACATCCCTTGACGCATATGTCGTGCCATGTTGCCCTCTACATGCCGGTGACGGAATTCCCCTAATGCATGGAAGACCAATTGCCAAGAACACACAAGGCCAGATGGCATCACCGAACACCTAACGACGGCCCCCAATTCAGGACATTGCGAATACTGGCAGCATTACATTCTCTCACCAAAACACCCAACGATGGCAAATGTGCTGAGAGAACAATGCTTGAAAACAAGAGTTGCCAGACGCGTAAACTAATAACCATGCTGATATAGAAACAAAAACCTCAGGCGCCTCTGTGGCAGGCGGTTGCTTCGGCGTCATTGGAAATCAGATTTTCATGGAGACATTGGGCATACTCATTGAGAGCATTGACACGACGGTGCCAATTCATCATTCCGTGCCAAAGGGGCCATACACGATATTGAGTAACACCATCCACACACGAACCCTTCACCGCGATAACGTCCCACTTTGGAGGAAACGCATCGACCACATACAGGACCCATTCGCAGGCCCCCAGGGGATTTCTGGGACCCCTCGACAATCTCACCACTGTATAATGTGTCCCAACTGCTATGCTACTTGCACAATAAAGTTACACAGCATTCTAGTCATTTCTGTAACCTGTAACGTCATATGAGCCAGTGGTGCTTTAATTTTGAGTTTAAATATTTAGCATATATATATATTAAATATGTAGATATATGTTTTTATATATATATATATATATATATATATATATATATATATATATATATATATATATATATATATAATATATATATATATATTATATATATATATATATATATATATATATAATTGAATTTAAAATTAAAGCAAAAACTATCGAAAGTTTTATTGCTTCTCAATTTAAAAACTAATTTCCAATTTTTCCATACAAAAAAGTAGCCAATGCTCGGTGGGTCTAAGACTAATTTATTTTACCTTTCAATTGGTTCAAAAATTGTTTTCATGGGTGAAATCTGGGAATTTAAAGATTGGAAAAAGGAGGAACATGTTAAGATGAGTAATCCTATATATTTTACCAAATCAAAAGCAAGTACCTTACCAGTGGTGCCAAATCAGTAACAAGATCAAAAGCAAGTACCCTACCAGTGTTGCCAAATCCAGTGACAAGATCAAAAGGCAAGTACCTTACCAGTGTTGCCAAATCAGTAACAAGATCAAAAGCAAGTACCTTACCAGTGTTGCCAAATCAGTAACAAGATCAAAAGCAAGTACCTTACCAGTGTTGTAAAATCAGTAACAAGATCAAAAGCAAGTACCTTACCAGTGTTGCCAAATCAGTAACAAGATCAAAAGCAAGTACCTTACCAGTGATGCCAAATCAGTAACAAGATCAAAAGCAAGTACCTTACCAGTGTTGCCAAATCAGTAACAAGATCAAAGGCAAGTACCTTACCAGTGTTACCAAATCAGTAACAAGATCACAAGGGCAAGTACCTTACCAGTGTGTCAGACCCGCGTCCAACGTCATACTGACAGATCGCACAGGCAGGCATATAATTATCACATCTCCTACTCACACGTTCACTTTGTCCAACAACATCATGGAGTGATATAGGTCCATCTCCTCGCCAGTAACAAGACTCAGGAAGCAAGTACGCTTTGCGCATAACTAGCTGTTGGCTAGATCAGTAACAGATCAAAAGACACTAGATTACCGCTTTTACCGCTATGACAATAACTCCCCTGGAAGTGATACACCAGGCAGTCGACTGATGCAGCGTACACTCAGTGTAGCTCAAAGTGCTTGCTCACCAAAATCCTACGGCCTGTTAATCAAAGAATACTCCGCACACAAAGCTAACAGATACGAAACTACTCACCGCTCTCAGTTTATGCGCAATATACGAACTATGCTAACAGATCAAAGCAAGTTTACCGTACCCAGTTATTGCCAAATCTTAACAAAAGCTAACAAGAGCTCAGAAGCAAGTACCGTTTAACCCAGCGTTGCCAAATCGAGTAACAAGTATCAAAGCAATGTGACGTTCACCAGCTGCTGCCAAATGTCAGAACCAAAACAAAACAAGCACCTTGACCAGTTGTTGCCAAATCAGTAACAAGATCAAGAAGCATAGCTACCCTTACTCAGTGCTTGCCAACTTCTCAGCGAGTAACAAGATCAAAAAGCAATGTACGCACCACGCCAGCTACGTTAGTGCCCCATAAATCTCCTCTAGTGTTCACACTAAGATCCAAGGCACCAAGTCAACCCTTTTACCAGTTGTTGCCCCATATCTTCGAAAGTAAACTAAAAAGATCAAAATAAGCTGATAGACAGCCTCTCCTGTTTACTACCTACTCAGATGTTGCGCACATGATCTATCGTAAAAATACGAAGATCAAAAGCTCATAGGTTACTCTATTATCAGTGCTTGCCCAAATCTACTCAGTCACGGTCAGACATAGATCAACAGGCACAAGCTCAGCCCTCTGTAGTCAGAACTCTTGTTTGCCAAATTAAAAGTAACTCAAATGATCAATAAGCACATGTCGACCTGTACAGTGTTTGCCTAACAATCATAGTAACCAATGATATGCAAAAGCAAGATCACCTCGCTACCTGGTAGTAGGAATCTGATTCACCATCAGAACAAGAATCCAAAAAGCCTAACAGTACGTGTACCCTTTCAGTGTTTGCCAAATCAATGCGTTCACACCCCCTCTGCCCATCGCAAAACAGCTATTGTACCTTAACTTCATCAGTGTTGTCCAAATCCACAGTAACAAGATATCAAAGCAAGCAAGTAGCCTTTACAGTGTGCCAAATCAGTATACAAGATCAAAAGCCAAATACATATCAAGTACCTTACCAATGATGCCAAATCAGTTAACAAGATCAAAAGCAAGTACCTTACCAGTGTTGCCGAATCATTAACAAGATCAAAAGCAAGTACCTCACCAGTGTTGCCAAATCAGTAACAAGATCAAAAGCAAGTACCTTACCAGTGTTGCCAAATCAGTAACAAGATCAAAAGCAAGTACCTTACCAGTGTTGCCAAATCAGTAACAAGATCAAAGGCAAGTACCTTACCAGTGTTACCAAATCAGTAACAAGATCAAAGGCAAGTACCTTACCAGTGTTGCCAAATCAGTAACAAGATCAAAAGCATGTACCTTATCAGTGTTGCCAAATCAGTAACAAGATCAAAAGCAAGTACCTTACTAGTGTTGCCAAATCAGTAACAAGATCAAAAGCAAGGACCTTACCAGTGTTGCCAAATCAGTAACAAGATCAAAGGCAAGTACCTTACCAGTGTTGCCAAATCAGTAACAAGATCAAAAGTAAGTACCTTACCAGTATTGTAAAATCTGTAACAAGATCAAAAGCAAGTACCTTAACAAGATCAAAAGCAAGTACCTTACCAGTGTTGCCAAATCAGTAACAAGATCAAAAGCAAGTACCAAACCAGTGTTGCCAAATCAGTAACAAGATCAAAAGCAAGTACCTTACCAGTGTTGCCAAATCAGTAACAAGATCAAAAGCAAGTACCTCACCAGTGTTGCCAAATCAGTAACAAGATCAAAAGCAAGTACCTTACCAGTGTTGCCAAATCAGTAACAAGATCAAAAGCAAGTACCTTACCAGTGTTGCCAAATCAGTAACAAGATCAAAAGCAAGTACCTTACCAGTGGTGCCAAATCAGTAACAAGATCAAAAGCAAGTACCTTACCAGTGTTGCCAAATCAGTAACAAGATCAAAGGCAAGTACCTTACCAGTGTTGTAAAATCAGTAACAAGATCAAAAGCAAGTACCTTACCAGTTTTGCGAAATCAGTAACAAGATCAAAAGCAAGGACCTTACCAGTGTTGCCAAATCAGTAACAAGATCAAAAGCAAGTACCTTACCAGTGTTGTCAAATCAGTAACAAGATCAAAAGCAAGTACCTTATCAGTGTTGCCAAATCAGTAACAAGATCAAAAGCAAGTACCTTACCAGTGTTGCCAAATCAGTAACAAGATCAAAGGCAAGTACCTTACCAGTGTTGCCAAATCAGTAACAAGATCAAAAGCATGTACCTTATCAGTGTTGCCAAATCAGTAACAAGATCAAAAGCATGTACCTTATCAGTGTTGCCAAATCAGTAACAAGATCAAAAGCAAGTACCTTACTAGTGTTGCCAAATCAGTAACAAGATCAAAAGCAAGGACCTTACCAGTGTTGCCAAATCAGTAACAAGATCAAAAGCATGTACCTTATCAGTGTTGCCAAATCAGTAACAAGATCAAAAGCATGTACCTTATCAGTGTTGCCAAATCAGTACAAGATCAAAAAGCAAGTACCCACTTATAGTTTCCCAATCCAGGTAAACAAGATCAAAAGCAAGTAACCTTTACCAGTAGTTGCCAAATCACAGCTAAACAAGTATCAAAAGCCAAGTACTTACCAGTGTTTGCCAAAATCAGTAACAAGATCCAAAAGCAAAGTACCTTACCAGTGTTGCCAAATCAGTAGACAAGATCAAAAAGGCAAGACCCTATACCAGTGTGCAAATCGCAGCTCAGTACCATAGATGATCTCAAAACAAGTTAACCGTTACCATGTGTTCGTCCAATCCACTTTATTCACACACGTAGACTAGATATCACACAAGCTAGCGTTAGTACTGCTAAGATCTTAACAACTCAGTGATGTCGACGTCAACATCAGCTCGACATACTCACTCATCACAGATCTCATATATCAAGATCAAATACAGCAATAAGTATCCTTACCAGTGTGCGCAACATCTAGTACAACAGATCAAAAAGCAAGTACTCCTTACCACGTTGTGCAAAACATAACAGATCAAAAGCAGTACCAACAGTGTTGCCAAATCAGTAACAAGATCAAAAGCAAGTACCTTACCAGTGTTGCCAAATCAGTAACAAGATCAAAGGCAAGTACCTTACCAGTGTTGCCAAATCAGTAACAAGATCAAAAGCAAGTACCTTTACCAGTGTTGCCCAAATCAGCAGTAACAAGGATCAAAAGGCAAGTTACCTTCACACAGAACTGTTGAGCCAAATCAGTTAACAAGATCAAAGCAAGTACGCTTATTACCAGTGTTGCCAAAATCGCAGTAAACAAGATCAAAAGCAAGTTACCTAACCGTGTTGCAAGTCAGTAACAAGATCAAAAGCAAGTTACCTTACAGCTTACTGTTCCCCAAATCCAAGTAACAAGACTCAAAAAAGCCAAGTACCGACATTACAGTGTGCAATCATAACAAGATCAAAAGCATAGTTACCTTACCAGTGTTGCAGAATCGAGTAAACATAGATTTCAAAAGCAAGTACCTACCATGTTGCCAAATCAGTACAAGAATCCAAAAGCAAGTTAAGATGAGTAATCCTATATATTTTACCAAATCAAAAGCAAGTACCTTACCAGTGGTGCCAAATCAGTAACAAGATCAAAAGCAAGTACCTTACCAGTGTTGCCAAATCAGTAACAAGATCAAAAGCAAGTACCTTACCAGTGTTGCCAAATCAGTAACAAGATCAAAAGCAAGTACCTTACCAGTGTTGCCAAATCAGTAACAAGATCAAAAGCAAGTACCTTACCAGTGTTGCCAAATCAGTAACAAGATCAAAAGCAAGTACCTTACCAGTGTTGCCAAATCAGTAACAAGATCAAAAGCAAGTACCTTACCAGTGTTGCCAAATCAGTAACAAGATCAAAAGCAAGTACCTTACCAGTGTTGCCAAATCAGTAACAAGATCAAAAGCAAGTACCTTACCAGTGGTGCCAAATCAGTAACAAGATCAAAAGCAAGTACCTTACCAGTGTTGCCAAATCAGTAACAAGATCAAAAGCAAGTACCTTACCAGTGTTGCCAAATCAGTAACAAGATCAAAAGCAAGTACCTTACCAGTGTTGCCAAATCAGTAACAAGATCAAAAGCAAGTACCAAACCAGTGTTGCCAAATCAGTAACAAGATCAAAAGCAAGTACCTTACCAGTGTTGCCAAATCAGTAACAAGATCAAAAGCAAGTACCTTACCAGTGTTGTCAAATCAGTAACAAGATCAAAAGCAAGTACCAAACCAGTGTTGCCAAATCAGTAACAAAATCAAAGCTAGTTGGTCGACGCACCAGGTGCCGGCCGGGGAGGTGCTGCGCAAATTGCAGTGTCCCGGTGCTGTGCGATGTTAAAATTATAGAGGTGAGCAATGAAACATAGAGATGCTGTTAGACAAAAATGCGTGGTGTGCTTGCTCTGGCTTGGTGCGGTGCGGTGCGGTGCGGTGCGGTGCGGTGCGGTGCGGTGCGGTGCGATGTGGTGCGGTGCGGTGCTCAAAATACCAGTGCTCGGCAAACCCTATTTCAAACCAATGGTCTCAAATCATTAAGTAGATTAAATAAATAGTGCCAAATCAGTAATAAGATGAAACCAACTGTGAAAAATTATTAACATGATCAAAATCAATGGTGCCAAGTCACAAGTGAGTATCAAACCAATAGTGCCAAATCGGTAATAAGATCAAACCAGTGGTGCCAAATCATTAAGAGAAGCAAACCAATGGTGCCAAATCATAAGCAAGTATCAAACCAATGGTAATAAATTAGCAATGAGATTAAACCAATGGTAATAAATTAGCAATGAGATTAAACCAATGGTGCCAAGTTATTAAGAAGATCAAACCAATGATGACAAATCACTAGTAAGTACAAAGGTGTGTCAAATTATATGAACATGGGGGAAATATCAAAAAAAAAATCTGAACAAAAATATATAAACTTTTAATTAATTAATAGAGTGCTTTTAAATGATTTTTTTTTAAAAGAACAAATTAAAATCTAAATGAATCTTCGTCGCTGATGTTAAGATTTTTTGGACGTAGAGAAAAAAACTCCTCGTAAAATGTTTAGTGCTACAGTCCTTCCTCACCCCAGGACTCTTTGCCACCAGCCAAAACTACTAGTATAGAAAACATATAGTTAGTTTCCTATAAAGAAAAAAACATAGAAA
>JABUQX010047416.1:0-15000 GCA_015478945.1 Trachelipus rathkii | reverse complement strand
AAAATAGTGCGTACTGTTTTTTGATTGTTTTAAAACACAATTAAATAGGATTTATATTGTATTGTACTATTTGTATTTTGTGTGGTATTATATTTTGGTCGAATAAGCAGCACCACACTGCTCCACACCAGGAGATCGTGTACCAGCGGGACTCGACAACCCTACATTGTATATACTTTGTAGTTTATAAAGTGAGATGTTGATCTGTACAATATTTTATTCTCCAATGTTTTGTATTTTTTAAAATGTTTAAATGTTTATTAATACTGTATACATTTTGTTTTGTGTTGAGCTTCATACCAATGTATGAAACATTTTTTTCTGTTTTTGTTGGAGTAATATTTTTAGATGATTATTGTTTTCTGAAATTTTTTTGTATACATGTCATACAATTTTATCAGGAACCTTTTAATATTTTTTCTTCATTTTAATAATAATAACACTAAACCTAAATTAAATTCTAAATAGTTTGAAATACCAGTTATTAGACTATCTTCAAGAGTGAGAAACAATTAGGCTACTATTAATTACCATCAAATTCGTTTATTTGAAAATCCTCGAAAATCTTATTCGTTATTTAGCCAATCATCACCAATGAGTTTAATAACACAAAATAACACATAAATTTTATGTGTTATTTCCCATTTGAAAGGTCATCTGGTGTTTCAATTTAAGGAAAATCTTATTGCGTGGTGATGCAAATCTCTTCTTTGGTAAATTTAACCTTCTGAAAAACTTAAACCTTAAGCAGGGATTATATTATCGAGAGCTGAAATTGTGACCTTAAATTACGGTCAAACAATCAATCCTAAACAATATCCTTCTGATCATATGATTCCTTTGATCAAAACGATTTCATATCATGTGCTGTGTCATAAATAGATGAGTATCGACTTTGTTGCATTGGTGGGATATATATATATATATAATATATTATATCTACATATTATACATATATATATATATATATATATATATATATATATATATATATATATATATATATATATATATATATATATATATATATATATATATATATATATATAATATATTATATATCATCATCATCTCATCATCACCCCCTTCCTCTCTCTAAAACTAGGGGTAAGGTGCGTAGCATGCACTGGAAACAGAAAAGTAGTTGAAAGAATATGACGCAAGTAGTTTAAAAAAAAAGCCCAGCCTTACCGCCCTTTATATCCTTTAGTGAGAACTCGCCGTAGTCAGAAAAATCCACCCGAGAGCTTCACGGGACCGCGACGGACCCTCACTATGGCTCTAGTCAGTCCACTCCTATTATACACGACACTTTCTTCTCGCCTCTGCCAACTCACATTACTCTCCTCCAGGCATTCCTTTTCTGACTCAATCCACTTTTCCCCTGGTCTCCCAGCCGGACGATTCCCAGTACACTCACCACTGTACATCCGCTTAACCAACCCGATCTTACATCCATCCTTTCATAATGATACAAATCATGTCATGTTACTTTCATTTATTCTCTTATTAACTCGTTTCTTCACACCACACAACTCCCTAATACGTTCATTCCTCATTTTATCGATTCTTCTCACACCTAACACGCCCTTAAGATTATCCATCTGAGCAACACACTCAATATTGTACTCTTTTATTCCAGACCAATAGTTTCACTACTATATATTAAAACAGGTAAGACTTACCCTCATGTAAGACCTTAGCTAACTCAAGACTTGATCCCTTTACATCCAATAAGGATTTAATTGCTCCAGCCTCCTTTCTACCATTCACAACTTTAATACTACACTCTGCAATCATTCCGTTCCCTTTTTTTATTCACACAGGTATATTTCCTAAGTATTTTTTAAACTTCAGAATCAACTTGTTCCAGTTGCTCACCAATCCAGCATAACCCCAGCCACCGATGGCTGTCCTTACTCTCACCATAACCTTACTCTATCTACGTTTACTTTCAAACCACTCCTTCAACACACCCTGCCAATCCCTCTACCAGAGACATACACAGTCTCCCCCTGGCTCACTGCGCTAATAATATTAGCCAATACTTTCATCTCCAATAATTCTTACACACGCTTCACTATCGTCATACATACTTTTGATTCCATTCAGAAGCTATCACCAACACCATATATCACTAACACCTGCCATAGAGCTTCCGTATTAATCCTGTCATGTGCCTGTTGCAAATCCAATAAAACCTAAATGCCAATTTATTCTTCTTCTCTCTCATTTTCTCAATCATTTGCTTCAATGTAAATGATTTGATCCACACATCCTCTACACTTCTAAAATGCGCCTGTTCTTCACCAATTATTCCCTCAGTCACTCGACCCACTCTTCGACAAAATTTCAAAATATATTCTTTTTATTTACCAACACTCATAAACTAATTTCCCTATAATTCCTAACAGTTCCCCTTTTGCCCCTTTTACGTACATAAGGGTACTATACTGCTCCCTCCAAACCTCGAACAATTCCATCCATATAAGCCTGTTCCTTCTTGCACCATCAAACCTAGCACATTTTACGGGATTCACCTAGCACTCTCATTATTGTCTATGCTATGGCAGATTTTCGAAGTGTTTCCTCCACACTCTCCCTCACACACATACATCTGTTTACGGGGGGAAGCAACCATACCTATTCATTAGTGGTGCTAAATGATTCCCCTTATTCTCATTCTTAATTATTTCGTGCTTACTTTCAGAAGAGCTTCCTAAGACAACATTCATCCATTTTCCAAACCGCTCATTTACCTCTTTTTTTCCTCATACGTGTGCAATCTTTAGTTTTCTTTTTTTCCTCCTTAATAATAATTCCAAACATCTTTCGTTTGTGACATCATCATTTTCTTTCAGCTCATTCAATCACTCCTCTTTTTTTTTATATATATATATATATTGAATTAATTATGAAAAGCAATTTTAGACCATTATGATTGTGAAATAATAAAAATAATCATTATGACGTTTATTTTTGAATACATATTTATAGATCATGTTAATTATCTTTGAATTATAAATTTTTAACAATTTTCTCTGGCATTACTTTATATTCATGTTTGAATGATGCTCTACTGTGATATATATAATATATATGTAACTTTGTATATATATCATTATTATTATTATTATTGTAAGGAATGTTAGTATATGTTTTATATATAGTTAATAAATAAATAAATATATTATCCAGATGATAAGTTGAGATCTATTTTCCTATTAAGTTTATTTTTTCCGGAATCGACTCTTCGGATTTTATTATTATTATTATTATTTTTATTAATTATTATTATTAGTTCTTATTATTAAGTTACTGGGGGCTTGGATGGAGAAGAAGGTGATAAGGAAGGAAATCGTAAAATTATAGACCAAGTTGTTTTTATTATTAAATTTTTACGTCAACCAAATATGAACTTTGTGAATTATTTCAAAGATATTTCCAAAATATAACCATTTTGTGTCGCTTTCACAAGCGTAATTTCTTGTTCACGTAATTCTTTAAATTGACATCTCTCTCTCTCTATCCTTATTAGTACTTAATGAAAGTTTCATTGTATGGTTATTCTTACACATTCTTGAAGTGAAGTATTCCATGATTCATTAGAAATATAATTGCTTTTTCTTTCGTATTAATATCTTGAAAAAGTTTAACAATGCTCATTGATATATGTTTAATCTAAATTTAAAATATGAATATTACCCAATTAAATCTTTGCAAAAAAACAATATTAAAATCTACTCTTTATTAATAAAAAAGTTATCTTCATAGAATATTAAATAATATTAAAAAATTAAAAATCTTTAATTTATCATTCATTAAAAATTCTTGATATTTTTCAAAACTATATTGAATATTGTCAAAATTTAATAATTGATATTTTGTATATAAAAATATCGATATTAATAAAAATTTATAATGCAATATCAAGTGAGGCCAATTCCAAAGAAGGCCCTATATATATATATTATATAATATATACTATATATTATATATATATACTATATATATATAATATATATATATATATATATATAGTATATATAATATTATATATATATATATATATATTATATAATATATATATATATATATACTATGTGGATTGGATTAAGAAGCAAGAGAATTTATAAAAGAAGAAATTGAGAAATTTTGAAAAAGTTTTCCAAAAAAAACTAATTTTTGGATGTTTCATTAAATATTTGAGTAAATTAAATGAAAATTATTATACCAACTTTTTTGTATTAAAATGAACTTTTTGATTTCTTCGGTGAAGCTATAAAAATTTGAGATAATAAACGATTTTGAAAATTGGAAAATTTTTGTTTGAATACTTCATCGACTGTTTTAACTTGACCAAATATAATCTGATTTAGGTTGTAAACTGTGTGATCATGATGATGCCTCTCCGATCTTCTTCATTTTCATGGCTCAACAAGAGGAGCTGCTCAATGCATGGTGGTTGCTACAGATTGGAAATCATTTACATCTACTAATAGTAATAATAATATAATTACGTGATAAAAACTGTGTTAATGATAAAGTTGATTTTTTTAAATCATTTCCGGAAATATCATAATAATATAATTAATATTATTATAATTAATATTAATTATAATAAATAATAATAATGAGTAATATTGATTGATATAATAATATAATAATAAATAATAATAATATAATAATAAAATAATAATATAATAATTTAAATTTTAAATAAGAGCGATCAAACCTATAATAAGGAATATAAAATCGAACCCCAAAATCTATTATTATTATTATTATTATTAATTATTATTTTATTATTATCATTATCATTACTATTTTATTATTATTATTATTATTATTATTATATTATTAATTTATTATATTTTATTATTATTAGCACAAAATATATTAACAATATCACTTTATCATTAACACTATTTTTATACTAATTAGTATTATTATTACTATTAGTAGATTGTAAAGTGATTCCTAATCTGTAGCAACCCACCAATGGCATTGAGCAGCTCTCTGTTGAGCCATGAAAATGAAGAAGATTCGGAGAGGCATCATCATGATCACACAGTTTACAACCTAAATCAACCTATATATAATATATTTAGAACAGTCGATGAAGTAATCAAATATAAATTTCCAATTTTTCAAAAGTTCATTATCTCAAATTTTTAAGCTTTCACCGAAGAAATAATAAAAGTTATTTAATTCTAAAAGTTGGAATAATAATTTTCATTTAATTTCATCAATATTTATATGACACCTTCAAAATTCCTTTCTCAAAACTTCAAAATTTTCAATTTTCTCTTTTAAAATTTCTTCTCCGATTTTAATCCATCCACAACTATCGATATTATATTATATATATATATATATATATATTATATAGTATATATAATATATAATATATTATATATATATATATATATATATTATATAATATTATATATATATATATATATATATATATATAATATTATATAGGGCCTTCTGGAATTGGCCCCGTAATCGATATTGATTATTTTTTATAATATCGATAATTTTTTATTTTAAAAATTCAATTTTTTTTTACAATGTTGAATATTAGTTTTTAAAAAATATTCAATTATTTTTAATTTTTAATGATAAATTTTAAAGATTTTAAATTTTTTTAATATTATATAATATTCTTTGAAGTAACTTTTTTATTAATAAACGATAGATTTTGTAATTTTTTTTTTTGCAAAAGATTTGTTGAATTTCCTATTTTAAATTTAGATTTAACAACATGTCAATGAGCATTGTTATACTTTTTCAAGATATTAATACAAAGAAAAAGCAATTATATTTCTAATGGAATCATGGAATACTTCACTCTTCA
The DNA here is from genome assembly GCA_015478945.1 of Trachelipus rathkii. Lineage (NCBI taxonomy): Eukaryota > Metazoa > Arthropoda > Malacostraca > Isopoda > Trachelipodidae > Trachelipus > Trachelipus rathkii. The sequence goes on along the minus strand of JABUQX010047416.1, from coordinate 9,137 downwards.
AGAATTTGTAAGGATATACCATTATCAATCGAATTCTTTACAATTAAGTACTGAATTAAGGATAGAGGGGATGATGTCCAATTTTAAAGAATTGTAACAAAGAATAATACGCTTGTGAAAGGACACATGGTTAGAATCTAGTAACCCAGCTTTTGAAACTATCATATATTTCATATTTTGTTGGTGTAAAAATTTATCAACACACACACTCTCACACTCACACTATCGATTACCGGGCCAATCGTCAATAGAAGAAAAATAAAAATAATCGATAATATGAAAAATAATCAATATTGATTATTTATAAAAAATAAAATCAAAATCGATTACGGGCCAATTCAATAAAAATATCGATATATAAATTATCGTATTAATCAAAAATATATCAATATCGATTACCCGGGCCAATTCCAAGAGAAGGCCCTAATATATATATATAATATAAATATATTATATATATATATATTATATATAATATATATATAATATATATATATATATATATATATATATATATATATAATATATAAGTATTAAGCTACCTCTAATAAAATTTTGAATTATATTATCTTCATTAGTACAAGTTGAAACTGAACACATCTAGAAGCAAATGAAGGATTCGGTTGTTAGTAGTGCAAAAGAAGTATGTGGATGTGCTAACGTAGGAAGTAAGAATGAAGTAGAGAGTAAGAATGAGTGGTAGAATGAAGAGGTGATGCAAGCTGTTGAAAGTAAAAAGGACTCGTGGCTGAACGTACTAAAAGCCAATGATGGCTGGCGTTTCAAACGAAAGATGTTTGGAATTATATAAGGAGGAAAAAAAGAAAACTAAAAGATGCACACGTATGAGGAAAAAAAGAGGTAAATGAGCGGTTTGGAAAATGGATGAATGTTGTCTTAGGAAGCTCTTCTGGAAGTAAGCACGAAATATTAAGAATGAGAATAAGGGGAATCATTTTAGAATAATGAATAGGTATGGTGCTTTCGTAACAGATGGAATGTGTGTGAGGAGAGTGTGGAGGAAACACTTCGAAAATCTGCATAGCATTGACAATAATGAAGAGTTGCTAGTGAATGTGTGTAGGTTTGATGGTGCAAGAAGGAACAGCTTATATGGATGGAATTGTTCCGAGGGTTTGGAGGGGAGCAGTAATAGTACCCTTATGTAATCGTAAAGGGGAAAAGGGGAACTGTAGGAATTATAGGGAAATTAGTTTATTGAGTGTTGTAGGGAAGATATATTTTGAAATTTTGTCGAAAGAGTGGGTCGAGTGACTGAGGGAATAATTGGTGAAGAACAAGGCGCATTTAGAAGTGGTAGAGGATGTGTGGATCAAATCTTTTCATTGAAGCAAATGATTGAGAAAAATCGAGAGAGAAGAAGAATATAGCATTTAGGTTATGGATTTGCAACAGGTCCACATGACAGGATTAATCGGAAGTTCTTGGCAGGTGTTAGTGCTTACTATGTTGTTGGTGATAGTGTGAGAGTGGAGATCAAAAAGTATGTATACGAATAAGTGAAGCGGTGGTAAGAATTATTGGAGATGAAAGTATTGGCTTAATATTAATAGCGCAGTGAGGCAGGGATGTGTTATGTCTCCTGGTAGAGGGATTTGGCAGGGTGTGTTGAAGGAGTGGTTTGAAAGTAAACGTAGATAAGAGTAAGGTTATGGTTGAGAGTAAGGACAGCCATCGGTGGGGTTATGCTGGATGGTGAAAGCAACTGGAACAAGTGTCCTGAGTTTAAATATTTTAGGCATTATGTTGAATAAAAAGGGAACGATGATGCAGAGTGTAGTATTAAAGTTTGTGAATGGTAGAAAGGGAGGCTGGAGCAAATTAAATCCTTATTGGATGTAAAGGCGATCAAGTCTTGAGTTAGCTAAGGTCTTACATGAGGGTAAGTACTTACCTGTGTTAATATATAGTAGTGAAACTATGGTCTGGAATAAGAGGTACAGATCTAAAGTGAAATGTGCTCAGATGGATAATCTTGAATTGATAAAATGAGGAAATGAACGTATTAGGGAGTTGTGTGGTGTGAGAAACGGCGTAAATGAGAGAATAAATGAGAGAGTGGAGAGTGTGAGAGTGAGTGTGTGTCATAATGGAAATGGATGGATGATAGTCGGTTGTTAAGCGGATGTACAGTGGTGAGTGTAACTGAATCGTCCGGTCTGAAGGAAAGGAATAAAGTGGATTGAGTCAGAAAAGGAATGCCTGGAGGAGAGAAATGTGAGTTTGGCAGGGCGAGAAGAAAGGTGTATAATAGGAGTGGGACTGCTAAGATGCCATAGTGAGGGTCCGTCGCGGTCCCTAAGCTCTCGGATGATTTTTCTGACTTACGGCGAGCTCTCACTAAAGGAATAAAGGGCTACAAGCTGGGCTTTATTTCCTACTTGCGGTCATATTCTTCAACTACTTTCCTGTTTCCTGTGCATGCTACGCACCTTACCCCTCAGTCTGGGGAAAGAAGGTGTGATGCATGGTTGTACAATGATGATATATATATATATTATATATATATTATATATATATATATATATATATATATATTATATATATATATATATTATATATAATATATATAATATATATATATATATATAATATATATATATATATATATATATTATAATATATATATATTATAACACCAATGCAACAAAGTCGATCACCTCATCTATTTATGACACAGCAATCATGAATATGAATCGTTTTTTGGACAAGGAAATATTTATGATCAGAAGGATATTGTTTAGGACTTGATTGTTTGACCCTGTATATTAAGGTTCACAATTTCAGCTCTCGATAATATATTATCTCCTTGCTTAAGGTTTAAGTTTTTCAGAAGGTCAATTTACCATTAAGAAGAGATTTGCATCACCACGCAATAAGATTTTTCTTAAATTGAAAACACCATTTGACCTACAATATATAACCACATATAATATTTATATATATTATATTTTGTGTTATTAAACTCATTGGTGATGATTGTCAAATAACGCATCAAGATTTTTTCGATGGATTTTCAATAAACGATTGATGGTAATTAATAGTACTAGCCTAATTGTTTCTTCACCTTTGAAATAGTCTAATAACTGGTCATTTCAAACTATTTAGAAAATTTAATTTAAGTTTAAGTGTTATTATTTTTAAAATTGAAGAAAATATATTAAAGGTTCTGAATAAAATTGTATGTTACATGTATACCAAAAAAATTTCAGAAATAATGCATTCTAAAAATATTACTCCAACGCTAATAAAAATAATGTCTTCATTCCATTGGTCTGAAGCTCAACACAATACAAAATTCTTTTAAATTGTAATAATAAACATTTAAAACATTTAAAAAATACAAACTTTGAGAATAATATTTATCACCCTGATACAAATTAGGTAAAGTTCAGTCGTATCAGGTCACACCTGATCTTAGTACTGCTTAAGAATACAGAATATTGTTCAAATATTACAAAACAAAAAATATAATACCACACAAAATACAAATAGTACAATACAATATAAATCCTATTTAATTGTGTTTTAAAACAATCAAAAAACAGTACGCACTATTTTAGCATTTAGTACAATACAGAACAATATAATATTGAAATATTAAATAGAATAATAATTAAGCATATCATTAAATCTATATGCAAAGTATAGGAAGTCTAATCCAATGCAATAAAATAAAAATAAAAAATAAATAATCATTATAAAATAAGCAGATAGCAAAAAATTTTTTTTCCAGCACTATAAAGTGTCTTCAAAAATTATTTAATTTCGAATTATTTATTGAATTATTTTGAAGTTATCCATAAAGATGTTATAATATATAATAATATAATAAATAATATAATGAATAATAATAATATACTGAATATTATATATACTACTAATAATTGAATAATAATAATAATAATAATAATAATAATAATAATAATAATAATAATAATAATAATAATAATAATAATAATAATAATTATAATTAATAAATTTAATTAAATTTATATATTTTTTTTGCTATTGAATGAAATAGAGTTTGATATTTTTTAATAACATAGATATTTTATTCTTATATTTTATATACTAATATATATATCAACATAATGAATTTTAATATATCTATTTGGTATATTAAGAAGTAACTGAACCAAAGTTAATTTGCCTAGTATATCTGAAAGGGTTAACTAATTGGTAACACGGTGTGTGTGGGTCTCTTTGACCCCGCATAGTTAACATCCGTGAGAGATTGTATAAATTCAATTATAAAATTTACAGTGAATATATAATTGGAATAATAGATAATAATTATATTAATAATATAATTAATTATATAAAAATAATATATTAATAATAATAATAATAGATTAATAATTAAATAATAATTTATTAAAATAATGATAATTTAATAATAATATATAATAATATAATAATTAATAATGAAAGTAGTATAAATAATAAGATATATTAATATTGAAGAATAATAATAATAAAATTATTAATATTGAAGTAATTAAAAAATAATGAAGTTAATAATAATATAATAATAATAATAATAATAATGAATATATTTTAATAATAATGAATAATGAAGTAAATATAAAATAATAATAATAATTAATCATGATTTAATTTATATAATAATAATAGTAATAATTTAATAATAATAATAATAATACTAATAATTAATTTTGGTCAATAAATTTTCCATTTTTAAAAGATGATACAAAAAAAAAAAAATTGTGAGATTATTCTTCCTTATTGGGATGATAAACCTTACAAGGCGAAGAGTCGGCAACTAGTTTATTTTCTATTAATGTAACAGGTTGAGTAACGATTTATTTTGGGTGGTGTTAATACATTTTTTTCTGATATATTATATATATATATATTAATATATTATATATATTTTATATTTTTATATATATATATATTATATATATAATATATATTTATAATATATATATTATTTTTTATATATATATATTATTTATGGGTATTATATTATTATATTATTTATATTTATATATATATATATTTTTATATATATATATAGTATATTATTATATATATAAGTATAGTATATATTATATATATAGTGTATATAATATAGGTATTATATTATATATATATATTTGTAGTATATATATTTTATATATATATTGATGGAATAATTTATTATTATATTTATATTATATAGGTATATATCTTGTATATATATATTATAATTATATATTATATATTTATTTATATAATTTATTTATATATATAGTTTATTATTATATATATAATATATATATATAATAGGTATATATAATTATTTATTTATTATATTAGGCCTCATCCTTTAATCTGTTTACGGCTGGTCTTGGGAATAATGACATGACAGCATGCTCACTCTCAAATAACTCTGCTAATCTAATGTCTGGAAAAGATATCCTCATTTTTATGTTTCGGAATGATTTTTTGGATTGCCACATCTTGAACATTTGAGTATTGGAACATGTGGGTCAATTTTTATTAGTGAATTTTGTTTCGCTTTCCCCCAATTCTTGTGGATTTAATGTGAATCTTCAGACTTCTTAATCCACAAAGGTAGTCGTAAAACTATTATTATACCCTATATATAATATATATATGATATATATTATATATTTATATATATAATTTATATTTATTATTATTATATATTATTGTTATTATATATATATATATATATATATGTTTATATATTATATTTTATAATTATATATATATATATATTATATTATAATTAGTATTATATATATTTTATATATATAATATAATTATTTATTATATATTATATTATTTATATATATATATATATTTATATATATTTATAATTATTATATTATTAGGTGAGTTATTATATATATTTATATATATATATTATATATTATTATATACTATTATATATATATATATATTATTATTATTTTAATGATTGCTTTAATCAACGATTTATCTTTTTTTTCAAATCATCTGTTTGGTTTTTTGTAGTTCTGTGTAATAAGTAATATTCATTCACACGCAAATATATATTATAATATTATATATAATATTATATAATATATATATATTATATATATATAATATTATTTTTTTGTATGTGTAGTTAACAGACTATGATTATTGTATATTAATATAATATATAGTATATATAATATAAATAATTATATATTTATACTGTATATTTATTTATTTATATATTTATATGTTTATTTATATATATATATATGTAGTATATATATATTATTGGTATATTTATATATATAGTATTATATATAGTATATATATATATAGTATTATATATAAAGTATATAGTTTATTATTAGAGGGTATAATTTCAAGTATTATTATATTATATATATATAATATAGCTATTTATATATTATATATATTTAAATTAATATAAGATTAAATATAGAAGACAAATATTTATGAGTTTGTGCGTGCTGTGTGCGTGGCGCGTGTGTTGTGGTGTGTGTGCGTGTGTGTGTGTGCGTATGCGCATTTGTTTGTTGCTGATGAATCGTGTGGATATCAATGTTTATCTTTATTAAAATTATCTAGATTAATTAATTATTAATAGGATTACTTGTAATTTTCCTAACGTAGCTTTCATTACTTTCTTTATAATTTTGAATGAAAATTGTATATCCTATATATTACATACAATAAAATCATCACAACTCAACTTCGTCGTTAACAATCCTGAGGTGTTATGTGCTTGTGTTATTCGGCAAAATTGTTTTATATTTTTCATGTGAGGACAAATAAAATTTTGCTCTTATTTAGAAGCAAAATGGCTTTATTTATTTTATTTGTATGTTGTATTTATTTATTTATATGTTTATTTATTTCGAATATTTATATAATGAATTACTAATGTATGTTCTTAATTCCTATTTTATATTTCCTATTAGAAAATATAATTATATTAATAAGAGGGAAATTTTTTGGCGAGAGTTTATCTGTATAGTTATATATATGTATATTATATATACTATATATTTATTTATAGTTATGGTATATATTATATATTTTATTTTTTATATAGGTATTTTATATTATATATATATATATATACATATATAGGGGTACATTATATATATATATGTTATAATATATATATTGTGTGTGGTGTATGTGTAAGGTGATGGTGTGTTGTGTGTTTTAATCTTGTTAGTATACGATCGCTTGTTGTGTGTGTGTGTGTGTGTGGCGTTTATTCTTAGTTGATATGTAATTATGAACAGAAGAAGATTAGAGTCGTATTTTCAAAGAAGATATTATTAAAGAAAAATAAGCGGTGTGAAGCTCGAGGTCATTCTTTTTATGTCTTCATGCAAATGCAAACTTTTTGTTTGTGACTTTTCAGTTCTCGATGGAATTTCCTTTTTTAGTGAAGAGCAAGACACCTTCGCAATTCATTTGATTTATTACTAAACTTCAAGATATCGCCCAAGTATTGCTCTTCATTTATATATTTATATTATATTTTAATATATATTATATATTTATATTATTATATTTATATATATTTATATTATATATATATTATATTTATATATATATATAATTATATATTAGAGTAATGTTAATATATTATAATTATATATATATAATATTAATATAGTATATATTATAATTATATATATATTATAATTATATATTTATTATATAGCTAAGTATACTATATATAATATATATATATATATATTATATAATATATATATATTATATATATATATATATATATATATTATATTATATTATATTTATATTATATATATATATATTATTATATTATTATATATAGGTGAATTTTTTAAATCAAATATGCTTCATGTATATGATCACCTAGAATTGTTTTCAATTACTGCAGAATAATAACAAGGTAACCAAGACCCCATCGATGTTAAATAAATGCTGCAGCTTATCACAAGTGGTCTTATCTGAGTTTTTTTAATTGACTAATACAAGGTCTTAATTATAATATTTTCTTAATTATACTATGTACTGGCACAAATGTTGGAATATCTATGCGACTCGAACATGATGTCTATTTTTATTTGTGATTCGGCACCAAATAAAGTTTGAAATTTATGCGTGTTAATATGACCATTTTTCATACTTATTATAATTCGTTGCCCCTAGTTTTGTTAGGAATAGTTTCCAAAAGAAAAATAAGCTTTTCATATTTGTGTATATTTCTATAGGTGCTGGGAAATTATAAAGTGTACAAAGGGTATTTTTGTACAAGTTGATTCCACCGGGATTATTTTCCAAAACGGAATTCAAGTCGAAATAAATAGTTCACAGTTCAGTTCTCAGATTGCAGTTTAATTCGGTCTAAAAGAGTTTAAATTTTGTCTAAATGACAGTCTAACAGTCTAAAATAACAGTTCTTAGATTCCAGTAAAAAGGAGTTATATAATGCAGTGATAACATGAATAATTTAAAGTGTAAGACAGAGCAATATTTTCGTTAATTTTAATATTGAAACTACTAGACTGTAATCGCTTTGCACATATGTACATTGGTATATTAATAATTAATCTCTTAAAATGTACTTAAGAAGATTTTCCATGGAGTCAATGGAAGTTTGAAGAGCTTGGATGGCCATCCTTCTGCAAGGTGCAAGCTAATGGGAAGTGGTAAGATCGGTGGATCAACATTAATCAATTAACATCTTGATGACCAAGAAAGGATGGTTTGCAATTTAAGGTTTGTTTTCGTAGAAATTAGTTCTTGTACGCTAAGCAGAATTGTAATAATAAATTCAGAATTTATTATCCTAGCACCTAAATCCAAAAAATAAAAATAAAGGCCATGACCGATAATTTACTATTTATTTTACCATATTTATCTTACAACTTTTTGTTATATTGTAAAAAAACTACGTCGAAAAAGTAGTAAGAAGAAAAATTTAAATAGAAACATTTATATATTTTTTCCTATATAGGAAACTAACTATATATTTTTTCCATACTAGTAGTCTTGGCTGGTGGCAAAGAATCGGGGTGAGGAAGGACTGCACTACCTTTTAGAAGGAGTTTTTCTCTACGTCCAAAAAATCTTAACAACAACGACGAAGATTCATT
>JABUQX010047415.1:37500-42500 GCA_015478945.1 Trachelipus rathkii | reverse complement strand
CAAAGCACCCTAGGGATTGTCAAATTACTGTAACTAAAAACCAGCCAATTTTGGCTTAGTCCAAATAATGGATATATATATATCTATATATATATTACATAATATATATATTATATAATATATATGATATATTATATAATATATAATAATATAAATATATATATATTAATATACTATAATACCCAAACTATCCCATGCATTAAATAACTAAATTGTGGTCAATATCATGAAATCTGAACATTAATTAACTACTGGGTAAATTAAAAAACCCGCCAATTTGGCTTTGTCTAAATATATTATAAGATACCCAACCCATCCATATACCCATCCAACTTTTTCTTGAATGTTGTAATCAGTCACCACTCCAACAACCTCCTTGGGGCAAGCATTATAAATTAACAACTCTATTACTGAAGCATGCTTTCTTATATCAAGATGGCATGCTTTCCTCTTAATTTTCTTATTATGCCCCGTGGTCACCTGTCCATGCTCTAATATGAAAAATTTATTGGTCTCCGTATATCATAGATGTAAAATATATTTGTAGACTTGCATCATGTCCCCTCTGAGAAATCGCCTTTCTACAGAAAACATTCTAACTCCTTCAGCTCTCCTCATAGCTCTTAACCTCAAACCCAGAAATCATTCTTGTTTGCTCTACGTTGCACTCTCTCTAGCATGTCTAAGTCTTTCTTTAAATAATGGGGCCCAAACTTGTGCACAATACTCAATTACTGGCCAACATAGCTATTATTCAGTTTACTTATTACTATCGTTGGCTTCCTTGTAAAACAACATTCGCGATTTATGCCACATCCTTATTCTTGCTTTATTCCTAGCTTCCAAACACTGATTAGCTACTTTTAAATTAACTGCTCATAATCACACCTAAATCTTTTTTCTTGGTCCAATTCAAGCCAATTCCCATTCATATCGTAGGTTAAAAAAAATTATTTGAGTAACCTAGGTGACGAACCTTACACTTTTTACTATAAAATTCATTTGTCCCACTTATCTGCCCACCCAAGAAGTTTATCAAAGATCATTTTAATCTTTATGCATCCTTCACCATTCCTAACTGAGGTGGCCACTTTAGTATCATCTGCAAACTTAGAAACCTTGCATTTAAGTCCCTGGTCTAAAATCAATTTATATATATGAGAACAATAGTGGCCCAGCACTGAACCCTGTGGGACAGCCACTTTACTACTTTCCATGATAATTTATTCCCCATTTAGTTGTCAAACTGTTTTCTAATTCCACAACCACCTCTTTATCCAACCCAATGTCACCAACTCCACCGTATACCACAATTGCAATAACTTCTTGCACAGCCTTATGTAGGGACCTTAATCAAAGCTTTACTAAAGTCTAAATATATAATTTTCAAATGGATCTCCTCGGTCAATGCAGTCAGTAATGTATTCCATAAAATCTAAAAGGTTTGTCTGACATGAACCTACCCCTTCTGAAACCGTGCTGGGAGTCCTACAATACCTTGTTATCTTCTAAATATTTCTCTATCTGACCTTTCAGTAACTTTTCCCAAACTTTTTAACAACCAGAGATGTTAAGCTAACAGTGGGGCTATATTCACCAAATCTTCCTTACTTACGTTTCCTTTTTAAATAAGCAACAACATATGCCTGTTTCCAAGTCCTCTGGTTACCTTCACCAAAATGTTATAGAGTCGCTTAAATTCAAAAATACAAGTGCCTTTGCAATGCCTGGATACTACCGCTCCCTTAAGAATTCTCCATATATCCCATCAGGCCCTGCAGCCTTACCTTGGATCAATATGGTCTAATAAACGTTTAATATCTTTTACCGTCAAAATTCAAATTCTGTAGTCTTTTGGTTAACATGCATAAAAGAACTTAAATAGTCCCCTCCCAAACTATTATCTAATTTTTCCTCTGTAAACCCTGAAGCAAAATAAGCATTGAAAAATGTTTGACCCTCCTTATCTGAAATCCAACGAAATTTTCAATAATTTTCATTGGGACCAATTTTGTTCCTATTCCTACTTTTAATTTTAGATGTAAAAGCTAAAAAAACCTCTTCAGGTTCTTATTACTAATTCCTTGCTAAATAAATTTCTGCTTCTCTTTGCCTTGCTTATTAACTAGTTAAGTTCATTTCTATTTCTTCCTTTAATTTTCTAAATCATCCTCCTTATTACTACCTTGAATATTTTAAAACATCTACGGTTTTCAATTAATTTTCTCTCCTTATCTCTCCCTTTGTATATCAGTTGGTAATCATCATGTATTCTCTTCCTCCCCTCTAAATGGTTATTTATAAAACATACTGACTGAAGTATTCATTAAAAATTTGCTAAAATGTTCCCACAATTGATAAACAAGTATTGGTTCTTTAAACTCTTTATCAGTCATTATACCAGCCATGTCTCTTAATTGGTAAAATCAACCAAATTTCGGTAAAATCTAAGATCTTCCATATTAACTTGCAATTTGGCCCAGATATCACATTCAAATTAAATCTAATTATATTATGGTCACTAAGTCCTAAATTCTCCTCCAACTCTAACCTCCAACCCCACCATACTTTCATCTTTAGTTAATATTAAGTCTAATAGTGCATCGTGTCTTTGTGGGTTGCTGGACCATCTGGCTCAAAAAAGTTATCTAGTATAACAATTTATAAATAACTGGAACTACTATGGTCCATATTAGACAAGGAATCCCATTGAATGCCAGAAAATTAAAATCACCCATTATGACTATCTTTTTCTTTACTGTGGCATGCTGTCTCAATTTCTTTCACAATTTCCGCATCTAATTCTTGACTCTGGCCAGGAGGTCTATAAAATGTCCCTATTCCTATATGATTTATTGAACATTAAAGGAATATCTACCACTACCGTGATTCAATGATCATAACTAGTTTTAATGTCTTTCATTAACAGATTGAATATTGCTTTTAAAATAAAGCGCCACACCCCCCCCCCTCTTTCCCTCCTTACGCTGGTATAAATAAAGTTGAATATCTGTCTAATTTCATATCTGAAAGGAGTCTCCATAATTCTTCATTAACCTCATGCCTCAGTTTATGCAAATAATGTCCAAGATTCTCATTTTATGGTATAACTAATCAGCTCATCTTTTTTATTTCTAAGGCTATGAGCATTTAAGTCCCTGGTCTAAATCAGTTATATATATGAGGAACAATAGTGGCCCCAGCACTGAACCCTGTGGGACACCACTCTTCACTATTTCCCCATAATGATTTATTCCCATTTAGTTTGTACACACTGTTTTCTATTCCACAACCACCTTAATCCAACGCATGTACACTCCACCTATACCACCAATTGCAAATAACATTCTTCATTCCAAGCCTTATGTAAGGGAACCTTATCAAACTTTACTAAAAGTCTAAATATACAATATCAACTGGATCTCTCGGTCAATGCAGTGCAGTAACTGTATTCCGTAAAAATTCTAAAAGGTTTTGTCCTGACATGACCTACGCTTTCGAAACCGTGCTGGGGAAGTCATAACAATACCTTGTTATCTTCTAAATATTTCTCTATATGACCTTTCAGTAACTTTTCCAGAGCCTTTACAACCAGAGTGTTAAGCTAACTGGCCTATAATTTCCCAATCTTCCTTACTACCTTTCTTTTAAATATAAGCACAACATAATGGCTGTTTTCCCCAGTCATCTGGTACCTCACCAAATGTTTTAGATCGCTTAAAAATCAAATACAGTGCCTTTGCAATGCTGATACTACCCCCTTTCAGAATTCTACCATATATCCCATCAGGCCCTGCAGCTTTACCTGGATTAATATGGTCTAATAAACGTTTAAATATCTTTTAACCGTCAAATTCAAACTTCTGGTAAGTCTAATTTGTTACAAATGCATAAAAGAACTATTATCTCCCCAAACTATTATCTAAATTCTTCCTCTGTAAAACAACTGGAAGCAAAAATAAGGCATGGAATGTTGACCACCCTTATCAGAACTCACGCGAAATTTTATCAATTTTCATTGGACCAAATTGTTCTATTCCCCTACTTTTAATTTTATAAAAGCTAAAAACTTCTTCAGGTTCTTATTACTATTCCTGTGCTAATTAATTTCTGCCTCTCTCTTTGCCTTCTAATTGAACTGGTTTAAGTTTCATTTCTCTTTTTTTACTTTAATTTCTAATCATCTCCCTATTTACTACCCTTTGATAATTTTAAAACATCTACGCTTTTTCATTAAATTTTTCTCTCTTAATCTCTCTATTTTCAACCCAAACAGGTTTTTCTTTCGCAACCCTAAAATGGGTTATTTTTAAACAATACTGACTGAATATTCATTAAAATTTGCTTAAAATGTTTCCACATTGATAAAAAAGTTTTGGTCTTTAAACCTCTTTATGATACCCAGTCCATTATACTAAGATGTCTCTTAATTGTAAAAATCACACCAAAAAATTTCGGAAAATCTAAGATCCTATCCATATTAACTTGCATTTTGGGCCCAGATATCACATTCATATTATATAATTATATTATAGTCACTAAGTCCTAAATTCTCCCCAACTCTAACCTCACCCACCATACTTTCATCGTTAATTAATATTAAGTCTAACAGTGCATTGTGGGTTCATGGACCATCTGGCTCAAAAAGTTACTAGTATACAAAATTAATAAATACTGAACTACTAGGTCCGTATTAGAAGCAAGGAATCCCCATTGAATGCCAAGGAATTAAAATCCCCATATGACTATACTTTTCTTTACTGTGGCAATGCTGTTCCTCAATTTCTTTCACAATTTCCGCATCTAAATTCTTGACTCTGGCCAGGAGGTCTATAAAATGTCCCTATTCTATTGATTTATTGAACATAAGGATATCTACCCATACGATTCAATAATCAATGATAGTTTTAAGTCCAGTCCATTAGTACGATTGAATATTGGCTTTTAAATATAAGCGCCACACCCGCCACCACTTTCTTCCTCAACGCTGGTATAAATAA
>JABUQX010047415.1:0-30000 GCA_015478945.1 Trachelipus rathkii | reverse complement strand
CGCCTCTTATAAACCCAAAGCCAAAATCTTCATACAATCCATCCTCTTTTCCTGTTAACGCAAAACAGCAATGTATCCTCTAACGATAAACCACTTTGGTTATCTTTCGAAATCTATTTTTGATTATTATACTTTTTTCGAAAATATTGATGTTATTAAATAGTCCAATTTTTCTTTCTCTTAACAACTTTTTTTTTGTACACCTCTTTTTCAAAAATTGTGTTTCTAAACAATTATATTATATTACAACACTAGGGATTTTATTATGATCTTTTTCTTTTTAACCCATCTCATCCATTGCTTCACTCAATCCGAGTTTCTTAATAGAAATTGAACAAACTTTATTTTCAAGCCATTTGATGTCTAAATTGATTTCAGTTATTTCATCCTTTAGTTATCTTATGCAAAGTTTATAATTTTGAGAACCAATATCACATATATAAATTAATTATTATCAATATTTACCATACTCATTAAGGTGTTCAGATATAAAATAGTATGCGCAAGTCCAAGTTATAGAGATCATAGAATAGTGAGGATATATAAAAATAAGTTGTTAAGTAATATATATCGTTAGGAACCCATGTGTGAATAATGAGCTATATGACATAAATAAGTCTTTAGTACAGAGTAGAGATTGGTAATAGAAAAGATGAGATACCAGCTAATTATAGAATGATATTGAAGTCGTTTATAGATTCTCCCGCAATGGATGGGAGGAGCATGCGAACTAGTAAAAGAGAAAATGAGAAAAATAAAAAGTTCATCACTCACAACCGGCTTAGCCATTATTTCAATAGGTAGGGGAAATATCTCTATAGGTATAAATGTACTACCTTTTGATCATACCTAGTAATAATGAAGGTAATACATAATAATACCCTGCACTGTTCCTTATAACCCTCTCTTCGTCGATACACCTTCCTTAGTACAGTTTGCTCCCAATGTAGAATGCCCGATGGTAGACTGCTAGTGTTAAAAGGTGATATGTACAAGCATCGAAAAGAAATAAGTCATTATATTATAATGAAATTACAGATAGAACTATTTTGGAAGCTCATCACAAGAAGCCTATATATATAATTATATATATATATATAATATATATATATATATTAATATAATATATATAATATATATATTATATATGTAATATTAACATATATATATATATACATATATATTTAATATTATAAATATATATATATATATAAAAATATTATATATATATATATATATATATATAGATATATATAGTAATATTAATATAATATTATAATTAATTATATATATATATATTAAGTTATATATATATAAATATATATAAATATATATATATTATATTATATAATATATTAATATATATATATTATAATATATATATATATATATATATAATATATATATATATTAATATATTATATATATATAATATAATATATATATATATTAATATATATATATAATTAATTAATAATTAATTAAATATATATTATTATTATATATATATATATATATATATTATAGTATATATATATATATACTTATAATATATATACTTAATATATATTATATAATGAGATAATAAACTATATAATGATATTTGTGTATATATGTTAATTAATATATTTTCACAATTCATATCCACAACTAATCTAATTACTATCTAATACATACTAATTCATGTATTAAATCTAATTTACTTAATCGATATAATAGTACTTATACGTTAATGTATCTAGATCAATCTATCTAAATCATTCGTATATACTAATATTCGCGATGCATCTACAGAGTGACTACCTACATGATCACTAAGATTTGCGAGATGTTCAAGGTTGCTATTTGCAATCTCATTTAGCACTGATGGAAGTCATATGTCAAATATCGATCGTTAGTGGCACACTGTTCTATGTGCATCTCATCCTCATCTTATTTAGTCAGTCAGGTCATCTACGTCATTTCAGTATTACTTGGAGTCCGGTAAGAGATACTATCGGATGTCATACCTGAGTCTCCTGGATCATCTATCGATTAGGATCGTTCGTTGATGCTAGGTTGGTGATAAGACTCTACGTGATCTTTGTGCTTAGCTGCGACCTATTCAATTGCGCGTGAGTGTCGGAGTCCAGAATTTACCACCTTCTGGACTCGGAATCCCAATTTTACACTACTCGAGTATATTCACCTGTAACCTTCATATGTCATCGTACGTCTATCAGATGTATACTCACTCTAGCCATAACCAGTGTCAAGTAACAAGAAAGATCGATGCAGATCAACTGCTCCAGTTATTCATCATCATTCTATTTTTACGCTAACGACAAATACCCGTACTTGTGCTTGAGTTCTTCAATGTCCACTTTCTCAAAACATATACTGTTTAGTGATTCTTTATACAAAAAACCCAAATCAATACACTCAAAGAGAGACTCATCAAATACGTATAAAGTTAACCCTCTGTTTCAGAGAGCTTCTCTAAATAACCAGTTTACTACATCACAGAATAATCTATCTGAATGCGTCATCATCATCATGTCAAGCGTATATACAATTATACTTCTATATATACAATACATATCAGATTATTATTTATCAAATATCTATCGAATCCAAATCGTGGCGATACACAATAACATCTCCACCAATCGAAGTCAGCATATTCTTCGGATTTATTCGAATAAATCTACTCAGTAGCAAATTAATCTATATTCTACTCCAGAGTCAAGGGTCAAGTAGGAGAGTGCATCATCATCCATTGCGATACACACAACTGCAGCAAATACGCAGGAATATTCAATTCAATGCTCAGAGAAGAATCGATGAGAAGGTCCTGAGGATCCAACAGTGCGTAGCCAAACCGCAGGAATTTAAACATGACACGTGATTCTTCGAAAAAATGTCCTTATTTATATAAACATATTCCTACTATCATCATTTCATCTAAATTCATCATTCATCATCATTACAATACATCATCAATTACATCCATCATCACTCATACATTCTAATACATTACTATATATATCATCATCATCTATATCTATTAGTACATCATATATCTCTAATCTATAATTCATCTAATCATATCAATCAATTATTTATATACATTAACAACATACAATACCATTTATTTTCCCTATACCCATAATAGATCTAGGAGTAGTGATATTCTATATTTATTATATATATTAGGTAAAGTGATTAATGATGCGTGTAAATGCAGCGGGACACCGAACAATTCTATCAAGATAATAAAGTCAGTAAATCAAAGTAAATATATATATATATAGACACATAAATGACTTAAGCATAGACATAAGCCCATGACCTTATATTGTGCCACCCTCCAATTAACCTATTAGTTATGATACTCATATGTCGCACAATCTAGAAAAATCTACTAATCCCAGAAGCTATACTCAGATCGGTACCCACTGAACCCGTGAACCTTCTAACTGGTCACATTATAATATCTGTATCCATGAATAGATGTAAGGGTTCAGCCACTTATGGCTACCTAGGTATGTAGTGCCACAACCATTACCCCTCAACAAATTCCAGTACCATTTTATACATCCTATATTATGACACCTATTCTTCCCCTACGACCATCTGTACTACAAAACTCAATCATTATTCATCTCCTCCATGAGACATATTACCCTATTATATAACTAAATCAATACCACTTTTCTTATATTTTATCCGGTCTCCTAAGTACTGTTACGTGAATTCCCAACACACTATCATCACACTATAACATCTACATATTATAATAATGACCAAATACTGACTATCTATTCATTGTACCTTTTACTAACATATATGACCTTAAATACCAATTCTCAATGTATACTATATTCATTATTTAATATCTCTCAAGTTTATTAACTACCCTTTCACTATATACTCACACCACAAATAACTCTCTAATACGCCTTCATTCCTCAATTATATTATCTCAATATACTTACTTCTACATCAGCAGCGTAAAGAGCGAGAAGACGACGCCCCCAAGACTGCAACCTCGTTTTCTATTTAAACTTTTTCTGTTATTTAAACAGGCATTGATACTTTATTAGATTCTCCAATAATCGACCAATCTCTACTAATTCCAAGCAACCAATTTAACTGAGCCCCCTTTTTCGTCCTTTATAAAACCAAATCTTACTGTGCATTAACTCCAACCTTATAGAAAATCAGATTGGGTAGAACAACAATACACCACCAACTCGATAAATATCACATATCCAATAAAAGCGACAACATCTTCAGACTTAGCGGTCCCCCTTTACATCCAACCAATGATTTTTATAATATGCATCCCGCACAACCTTTTCTCTCTAGCCATTCACAACTTCCTACTGCACTCTTCATCATCCTTTCTCAATTCTTAAAGAATAACCACAGTATAAATAACAACTAAAATAAATATAATAAACATCAGAAACAATATGATATATACCAAAGAACTGATAGATTAGCAAGACAACAATCATAACAAATAACATTACAACAACGAAGAAGACGTCCTCAGCTTCACAACGACAAATAGAGCGTTGAACGACATTAAATGAACTACTCGCTGGTTTGTGTCGCGTAGCTTTCAGAATCCTCCTCTTCTTCACTACACTCCTGCAACTCCTCTGCGATACTCCTATCTCTCTCTCTTCATGAATCTCCTCTGTGCAGAATTCACCTACAAAACAAAAAACACAAATAAAATCAATACCAAATAAAATAAAATAAAGATAACACAAGAAAGGCTATTCCCGGGTTCAGCGCGTGACACCTTTACTTCAAAATTTTTTTCTTTTATCATTTTTTTTTCCCTAATCTTGAATCATTCTCTGCATGACTCGCCTCAGAATCACTACACTAAAGAATATCGTATTTCCATAACTGTCTGCATCCATATATCAATTGAGATATACCAACCCATAGTGAGAACTAATTAATAGCATATATCATCACCATGCGAGAATTCTCTCTACCAACATACGCATATTGAATAAATATAATAGATATATATAACTACACAAACAAAAATAAATATCCCTCTACAAAACCTAGATATTATTTCTCTCACACACAGTGCTACTTGCGAGTGGTTCTCCTCTAAAAATATATATTGTTGTATTTCTTAATTTATAGGAGCGTTACCATCCTCAATACACTCTCCTACTCTCCTCTCTCTCATTCACTCTCTTCCTCAATCGCCTCTCCTTCGTCTCATTAGCAGCTTCATATACATTAATGGTATAATTGCCTGAGTTCATTATGCCTGTTGCAAATTCCTATAATAACCTTATGAATATAAACAATTTCATATTGATCTTTCACTATACCTTATCCATGTTTACTTACAAACTCAGCCCTTCAATGTTAATATATATTTTATATTTACGCGACATCAATCTTACTTATTCTACCCTAAAACGTCTTGTTATTCATATCTAACTACGAAGATTAGTTATAAATTATTTCAAGTCACATGGATATACCGCACTCTTTTCCACCATAATAATATATCCAGCTTAAATATTATCCCATATACAACACTCAATTAAATATAACTAATTCCCCTGTAATTCCGTACTAGTTACCCCTTATTCCCCAGACCCTTATATAAGGGTACTTATTACTGTCATCTACCTCTCTATAGTCCCTCGGGAATACTGATGAGCCTCACATAAAACGCTTTAATACACTATAACTTATCAAGTCCAATCAGTCACCATCTCGCCTCCCCATACTTGATCATTTTCACCAGTAAATTTCAATCTATACCTGCAGATAGTTTTAGCCATTTCATTCAACTTCATCATCATTTCTTGACCATATTAACCTTACCTCTACTTAAGCTTAATGAGCATCCATCCCCAAAATGTCCATTCCTTCGTTATAAGTGCACCGATCAAAAACCCACACACATCACTACCACCTCTTCATTTATAATAGCTAATTATTATACTAAATTTGCGAAAGTGTTCTTTCCGTCATCCCTACACATCCATATTTTTCATCAAGTTTACAATAAATAAACCTAATCCCTATTCATTATTCTTATATATATATATAAATGTAACATGAAATTTCTTGATTAATTCTTAACCTTTTCATGCACTAGCTACTATATCTCTAGAAAGAGCTTCCTATAAATTCCTATTGTATTCTCCATCATTACTCTCTTCCAAAACTTAGTTTCATTTGCCTCTTCTTTTCTTACCTTAATGCGTTATGGGCAGGCCTTTATATTTCCATTTTTTTACTCCTATTATGATTAAATTCAAGTCATATCTTATTTCTTTTTGAAACTTCTACTGACACAGAAGTATTTGAAGAACTGGACAGAGGTACAATGGCTACACCAGTATCTTCCGCTTGCATTACACCTCGTTTACCATGCTGCCACGCAGTTGCGATCTTTATAGCTTTTCCTTTAATTTCCTACAAAAGAAAATTAATACGCTTCTTTTCCATTTCCTACAGAAGCAAATTAGCTTTTCCTTCATTTCCTCCAAGAAATTAATGAGATTTTCACTTTATTTCCTACAGGAAGCTATAAGTGAGATTTGTTCTTTATTTCCTATAATATATATGATATTAATGAAGGTATAGGTATATATATAATATTATATATAGGTTTGTACAATTTACTGTAATGAAATAGTATTATAAGTATATATAAAATATATATATAGTGATATGTGTATTATATATTATATATAGTATATATATTATTGTTATATAGTATAGTATATATATATAGTTAGGGTAGTATTTATATATATATGTAATTATAATGATTTAATAGTATGATATAATAGTATTTAATGTATAGTTTATGATAAAATAAGGTTAAGGGAGTAGTTAATTAAATAGTAAGTATTAGTTATTATAGTTATAAAGTATTATATATATATATGTATATATATATGATATATGTAGTATATATATTAATGATATAGATATATTAGGGTATAATTATAAAGGAATAAAATTATTTTATCTTTAAGATAAGATGAGATAAGGATAAACTAATTTATTATTATATAAGTCGTAATTTTATTATTTTCTTTTTTATTAGTTTCTTTTAATTTTTTTATTCAGGATTATGGACTACATTATTTTTATTGATTTATTATTAATATGAGAAAGTTTATTAATTGTACTAATAGTTCATGTGATGAGATAGTTTAGTTTCCCCAATAATTGGTTAGGGCAGCTCACCTACTCGCGACATATTCGTTTATATAACATTAAACTTGCGTGAGATGCTATAGGCCTCAGAACTAATGAGGATGTAGACAATCCTTTTTTCTTTCTCTCTCGTTATTTAAGATCAACTGGGGAGCAGGTGAATCTAATTGGCAGTGCGGTTATTGTCCTTATAATATGATGGTTAAGTAGTAGGAGGAATTCAATAAGCTCTATGTGATGTAGTATGATACATGTGGTAGAAGTGGATAGAGTACTGCTAGTTGAGAGATATACGGAGTTAGATTATTTATTTATTATGTGTGGAATTTCAGAGCGCCTTCAAGAAGCCTTTTAGGAATGATACACGAAGCGGGACATTGCCGTCCTCCGTCAACAGCAAGTTGATATGCGGTACATTATTGAGTATAACCGTGAGTGTGCGATGTACAATCTGCTTAAAAGACAAAATCATTCTCTTGTGAATGCGTGTCACTTCTTAGTATGCAGAAGTGACGAAGAGCTGCGTTATCTGGTTACGTGTAGAGCAGTGTTGTGTCGAAGAAAGCCAAATGACTCTTTCAAGTCCGGTATATCTGTGTTAAAGAACACAGAGTCGGTAACAGCTGCGTAGATCCAAGTATATCTGAAATGCCACAAGCTATGAAAAATGGGTATGAAGCTAAGGACAAAATCTTCCTGGTGACTCGATTCGTATTAAAAATGGGCAAGGTAACGAGTAGATGTTGATATAATATATAGGTAATAAATGTGTGATTGTAGTTTCTGAGTGCAGCGCTGTGAAAAGTGGAGAGGGTGAAGAGATAAGGTGCGATTCTGATGGTAATACTAATTAGCTATAGGTGGTAAATATTTCTTGTGATTAGTGTGTAAGTATAATGTAGTGGAGTTTATCTAATAATTGGGTAGTTTTTATAATGTTTTAAAGTTATGATAAGTAAGAGGTTCATGTGATGATGTGATGTGGTTGTGATTTATTGTAACATATGTATAATGGTCATATAATTAGCTAGAAGATATAGGTGGAGATCTGATTGACCAGCGATGAATTGACTATTTCATAGTGGAAGATACTGAGTGAGTTAAAAAGAGAATTACAAAACTGGCTCTCGGTTGCGTCTCTATGGCTATCAACACAGATGAATAAGTTATGGTTTTGCGACTTATTAAATTGCGATATCCTAGCCTTAGTATAGCGATGCTTATTCCTATCCTAGTTAGTAAACATGCTAGTCTTGTTGATATTATTTCCCCATAAAGTGATGGATTTCGCGAGTACTAGATCTTCTTATCTTTTATGAGAGTAACGCAGGACCAGTTTGCTTATTATACTCGACAGTGTCAGCCACCCTATACCTTTTTTTTGTTTTTTTTTAGACGGGCATGGGTCACGATTCTTATACTAATCGCTGCATTTAGAGCAACACCTACACGATGAAGTACGTACTCTGGTAGGGCGTAGCTAATTGAAATAAACGTTATCGCTCTTAGTCTTCATAGGAGATTGCAGTTTCACGTTTCTAGCAAGTAGAAAAGATATTATTTTATCATAGATATGTGATAGTATAATATCATTAACATACCTTTGCGCTTATAACCGTTGTGTATCGAGCGTGATAACGGTTTTGCATTCTATTATAAATTGTACTGCCTACACTTCTTACCTATATTCCTTCGCATCTCCATTACTCTATGCCCCAGCGGATAACTTAATATTAGCTGTACATAGAATACTAAAAGGTAAGATTAGATCGTGAGGATCCGGTCTCCAACCGGCCTACCGCTGTAATATTATACGTCCATAACAGTACTTCAGAGATCTATATTACGACTACGAACAGCAAGTATGATCGAGTATCAACATGTATGCTAAGCTCGAGATGTCATGATCGTTCTATATATATTAACCCCATAGCATACTGTGACTATATTGATCATTCATAAGTTATTGAGAGTAGAAGCCCTGAATAGGCCTGTAATAGAGAATTGATATTTAATTTAATACACATAGCTTCTCTCACCATCTAGAAGTTATTCATATTAACTATGGACTATAAGGTGGCCTGGTTCCCACCGTGGATCTCAATTTCGTGGCCTCAACTGCTAAATATGCAGTAGTTAATTCTTGAGAGGGATACAATGAACTAAGTATTGGAGTTAGCGTACTATAGTCATAAGTATTCATTTAGCGTTTATAATTGATTACAAGGTATGTTATAATGTATATAGTACTGTGAAACCTTTTGGTAGGTGGTGAGTTAAATGTAAAGGTATAGATTACATAAAGGTTACAATACTATGTTCAGTAAATGCAATGCGATACGTATGTTATAGTAGTATAGTAGAAGAATTGTAATAAAGATAATGAGGATTTGGTATTACATTTGAGGAGAGTGATGTACTTTGAAAGGAACCCGTAGATAATGTAGTGAGTAGATAATAATGACTCGAGATAGTTGAGTCTCAGAGAGTATAATGTGAGTAGATCATAGTGATAGGTGTACACGAAACGCGATGGAGAGTAAACTCAGAGTTGTCTCGACTACCTATTTCTTTTTTTTGTATACGTTTTGTTGAGTGGGCTGGGAATCGACGCAGTCTGTGTAGTAGAGTAAAGACTGTGTTGCCTGGTGTAGATCGACCCGCAGGCAAAAAATTGTGATTTAATTCTCAATGTTAAAGGAAATGCTGATGGTTTGTGATCAAGATTGGGTGGAGTGAAATGGCGAAGGTAGGTGATAGGTGAAATACGGGCGTGAGGAGTGTTCGTCATGAGGGAGATATGTAACTTGCTATGGCGTTTGCACAAGGGAGAGTATAATGTAACCCTATCTCTCTAGACCGAGATGGTACACTGACATAAAAGGAGAGGCGTATAATGATATCTCAATAGAGAGGAGCGTCTACTGTCGTGATCAATGATAGTAAGGCCGCTACGACTCTGTATTTTTTGTCGTTTTACTTCGACTGTATGCTGTCCACATTATAGAGAGTTATGGGAGTTGGGGGGTATAGTACCTTAGATTATGTCGACGAAGACTTAATCCGGAGTGCGTCTTTACATGCTTGTACTCTTATCTGATATTACTGGATGTTTGGGAGTGTGACGCAGTAGCAAGCGGCACCACTCTCATACTAGATGGTGTAAAGAGAGAGTTACTTGGTAAGTAAAAATGTGAATATGTGTTGATGAGGAAATGCTTCTAAGTTGTAGGCGCAGCTATAGGGGTACGAGGTTCGTGGCTCTCGTTACTGCGTGGATCGGCGTTACGTTCTCTCTTACTCATTCATGCATCTCTTCTCGTCTGCTGCCTGCTCGTTAGCTTCTTCTATCTCTCTACTCTTCTTGCTTCTCGTCATCTCTGCTTAGTAGCAATAGCTTATCATGATATAGTACCATCAAATATCATTGCATTTTACACAGCATTTTATATACGGTGAACAACTATATTGAGAGGTTTACGTGTGACTAAAGAGAATTGAGCTCGTAAGAGTATAGTAATAAATAAGATAAATAAAACACATCCATATAAATAAAGTTAAGCAATAAAATGTTCTTAGTCGATTAAAATAATTGAAGAAAAGAACCAGATGAAATATCCAGGGTATCCATAACATAAAAATAATAAAAGTTAGTCGCCCTAAAAAGGAATATAAGTGATTTTTGTTTACTTAATGTTCATAGATATGGCATTAGATAAGAAAGAGTCGGTATAGTAAAAGTGTTATAGTTTGAGAGTTTTATGAAACTAAAATATAAATTTACTTGCGTCTCACTCGTGTTATAAGAGTAACGTGATTTAAATCATATAGAAACATAGAGTACTCTAATTAACGCTAAGGCATTTTGAACCTCTCGTCAGAGAGTTAGGGATTATATCATCTAATGGATGGTGAGGAGCGTCTCATGGGAAAGCTATTACGATATTGATAAGGTTTCTAGCTTTGATTCCATTACTCTCTGCCAGCGGTGGAAAACCTTGTCTCGCCAGTGGTGCCATGTGACCAGTGGCTGTCAACTCCGACACATGCGCAGTCGGGCGTCTCTATGTCGCGACCCTCCGGCTCGCTGAGATAGAAGCATTCCTTCCAACTCGTCCATCTAGGCGTGAATAAGAGATATGTCGCACACTCAGACAAGTCTTGTGCCGTTCGGTTTGCATAGTTTTAGTGCATTCGAGGAGCGTACATCTTCCTAGTGCTCGGACTACACTCGAGAATTCTTGTCAGGTCTATCTTTTTCCTCAGTATTCTCACCAACCCCCGGATAATAAATATATAATTATATCTCCAGCTCGGGCTATAGTATGAGCGTGCGCAGTCCCGCGTCGCGATAGCACGGTGAGTAGTAGTTAATGAAGTTTAAATTGATTAACTTAGTTGAAAGAGTACGTAGGTGAGTGAGAAAAATGAACTAACTCGGTTCTGCTTGTTAGGTCTATATACAAAATTTGGCATTCTTGGCGATGGAAGTTCATTAAACAGACACATTGAATATATGAAAGAGAATATAGTCTGAGTAAATTTCAGTACTATTTGTCGTAATAATATTATTTTACTTTGCCCGGATATATAGTAGATTATATACTATTAGGGTGGTATGATATGAGTAAGTAGTTAGTTAGATAGTATATATATAGGATAGTATTTAATTATAGAGGTTAATATAAATTAATATATTATATATAATAGTGATAGTATGAGTAATATTAGTAGTAGAGTTGATATAGTATATATATCTGATAAATTGACATATTAGGATAATAGATGTAGCGGTTAGCAACATATAGAAGATTATGGATTTGTAATAAAGATCCTTACCTAAATTGATGATTATCGTAGACCATGCTGGTGGATACGATCCTAGACTCACTTCTAGCAGATTAGTAGCGGTTACTCAAAAAGTGATACATTTTGACCGCTACGTCTCTTTCAAGACGAGGTATAGCGTACAAAGAGAAGAGAAGGATGGCAGAATACTCAGCTGGAGGAGTGTGGTATATAGTTAACTTGTCCAAGCAGAGCGATTACTACGTATTCTCCCGCTGCACTCGAAGCGTAGGAACGATCCCAAATCACAAGCCATTCAATATAATGAAGTCCCAGCATACGAACTAAGGTGATGGGGTAATATTTATTCTCCAATGAGCGCCACACCTTGTTGATTTTGGTCGGAAGATTAGCATAATTAAGATATCTTTATCGAAAGTCTTTCCAGGCAGCGTACTCTCTACGAGATGGCTATTGAGGCGTTACTCGTTTCGAGTGCGGTAGCGAGTATGCAGCTATTGTGATTGACATAAGAAGTATAGGCATACTAGCTTTTATGGAGTTAGACAGATCAGGGATTTACATCTGTAGAGTTACATATTATTTCGTTTCTATTGTCGATATCTCTGATAATTGAGTTATGCGTGATATGTGGTCAAACACTTGCTTATGAGCCTCTATCTATAAAAAAGAGAGTACAGAAGATATCTGAGGATGGTTTGAATCTGTTTGTGTATTAGATGTGAATAAATGCGCGAAGTTGCGATCGTCTGGAACTTAATAATTCCAGCATTAGGGAGCGAGGATATGATTATATAAATAATAAAGTGATTTAAATATATATACATATTCAACTTTTTTGTTGAAATGAGTAACTTACATTTTAGGCCTTATTTATTGTTGAGTATAATTTTGAAGTTGAATAGACCGTGTTTTTTTGCTTATTACTATATTATAGGGGATGGGAGGATGACCTTATTAAGAATAACCCGCATTTCCAATTGATTTTATATAGTGCGTAAGTGAGAGAGTATATATATTTAGTTAGTCAATTAGTTAAATACAATTATCATAACATGAATCTAATACATGCTACAGAAAACTTATATATATATATATATATTTATATATATATATGTGATAGTTTTTTATTTTTGTATATCATTTAATAAATTATGAACTTATAATAGAAATTTGCTTTAAGTTTATTTATTTAGTAAATTTTTATTAAATATATTTAGTTAGTATTAATTTTATATAATTTAAATATTCATTATTAATTATAGATTTTACAATTTGTTGGTGATTACATTATAGTACAGTATATTATAGAATATTTAGTTATTAGAATTTACATATTCTGTTGAAGCTTATAATAGTAATAAGTTATATAAAAGCAGTATTACCAAGGTAGTAGAATTATATTAATTATACTATGTACTATAAATCCTTTTATTATATATGGAGTCAGGTTAGGATAGCTCATAATAATATACGTAAATAGTAATTATTATACTTTTGAATAAACCATCAATGTTTAATCGTATACTTTTTCTAGCTAAGAATTTAGACTATTGTAATTGATAATATTATATATTGATATCCTGTTATGATATATCAGCCAGAAAGGATTTATGAAAGAAATAAAAAAGTTATTTATATATATAAATATTATATTGGTGAGGGTGATGTGTGTGGAAAAACACTTCGAAGAAATCTGAGTATATATACATTATGTACTGACTAATGCATGGAGCTAGATGGATGAATGAGTGATATAAACATATGATGAGTTATATATATATATATAAAGTGATAATATATAGTTATATATAATATATGATATATATATATATATATATATATATATATAATATATATATTATATATATAGTTACTATATGTGTGTCAGAGATATTCGTATGGTGCAAGAGAAGGATATTATATAATGGGTATATATGGAATGAATGATATGATTCAATAGGATTAGTAAGAGGAGGTCAATGCGGTATAGAGAGTTGCGATATAAAGGTTTAGATGAGTTGATAAAGTATTAGGTAAATAATTATATTGCAGGTATATGATGAAATACTGTAGGAATAAATGATTCAAAAGAATGGAGGTCAGATGATGTATTTAATTGAGGGTATTTGGAAGTTTATGTTAACAAAGCCTTTACACTAAGAATGCAATAGTTATCGAATGATTTGGACTATAGCGGTAATAGTAGCCGTTAGGTAGTCAAATAGTTGAATGGAGATAAGGGTGAAACTGTTTAAATATACGAGTCGCACGAGAATATAGTAGCAGAAGACGAATATCGCAGGGTAGAAGGTGGGTGCGCAGGTAAAGTGTGGGTGATGAAGTACGTTACTGAGTTGAGATAACTGTTATTAGAGTGTTCAGTATTATTGTTTAGTGATAGAAACAATTTACCGGTCCAGATGTTAGTAGGAGGAGGAAGGGTGGGGTAGAGGAATCGCAGGAGTGGATGATAAGGTGAGAGAATGCAGAAAGTGCGATTATACGATGTGGAGGTATAGGAAAAGACGAAAGTGTAAAGAATAGTAGAGGGCTATGAGGAGAAGATTAGAGAGTATGGGTGAATAATAATGAAGAGTGATTTACGTTATGAGTGGAAATTAAGATGCGAAGCAACAGCGAATAAATGACTAATAAAGTATTGAGAATAGATATTGCTAGATTAAAACAAATGATGGAAAAAAGAAAGTAATTATTTTAAACGAAATTTGAAGTTGAACAGAAAAAAAATAAAATAAGAAAAAAGAAAGAAAAGAAGGAGAAAAGAACTGATACGGTGATAACAAGCTAACAACGAGTACAAGACATAATCATGCAATACGAAGAAGTAAACAAGATACAGTGAGTGAATAGAAGAAGAAGTTATGTAATTACTGACGTGTGATAAGACATTAATATTTGATAGAGAATACAACGAGAGATAGATATTTATGAGAATTAACTTACATACTAATTAGTCTGATCTTTAAGCTGGAATTTCGCGTATTATGTTGTCTATCTTTGATATAATTCACTTTCGTATTAAAATCATCATGTCGAAATGGTTGGTATATTTAATAATCCATCAACATTGTTGTTATTATTTTATTATTATTATTATTATTATTTATTATTATTTATTATTATAGGTTTCAGGTGGCACAAGATTGGTGTATTTATGATATATGATTGGTAAGTTATTATGAGTGTAGGACTGAGTTGTGAGGATTTATGCTCTTCTATACTCATTTAATTAATATTTGCATTTATATATTGTGAGTTTTTTTGTTATTATTGATTAATACTGATAATTAGGAGTATTGGATTATGATTTATAATATGATATATATGTGCTAGAGAGTTTTTTTGTAAATTACGATAATTATCTGATATAGTTCAATGTATTTATGGTTAATAAGTGTACTTATAAAGTTGGATTGTTGTGATTATGATGGACCAGTCATTCGTGTTAGTTTAATTACTTCTTCGGGTGTGGAGGATGTATGATGCAATTTTGAACCGGTTTTTTCTTAGCATGTTTATAACATTAGGGTATTATGTCATGCATAGCTTGTTTTGATTAAGTAATGGTATTGATTATCGGATTGATGTTTCATTACTAGAGATGTAGTTATGAGTAAAGTTATTGTGATGAGACATGGTTAACTAATAATTAGTAAAAGGGTATTGTTACATGGCTCTGCAATGTTAACGAATCAGTTAGTGACGTAGGAGATGTGAAATGAACTAAGTTCATTGTGAGTAGTGCGACATTATAGTATAGCGTTACTTACAATTATGATGAGGTATTAATGTTAGTTATACTTATATATTGATTATATTGTTATAGTATAAGCTTATAGGTGGTGAGTATTCATATATATGTAATAATAAAATGATATTGATCTTTAAAGGTGTAACAGTGTCACAGCTTATCTGGAAACATGAAATCATTGGAGGCATGTTATAGTTTGATGAGAAGTAATTTGATAATAATGAGGATATATAAATGAATCGATTATTAGTATAGAATATTATAAGTATAGGTAGTGAAGAAAGGGTAAATGAGAATAGAATTAAAATGAAAGTACTGTTGAATAGTAATGTTATTTAGTGAATTCATGCTGGAAAGGTAATGGATGAGTCTGCGTTGGTGATTAAGCGTGTATAATGTGATATATAGTGTTGTAATGATGTGTGGGTTAATCGTAACCGACTGGTTAGAGACCGATAAAGTGAAAAAAAAGTATGGATGAGTCAGGTTAATAAGTAGTAAATGCCTGGTGTAGAGTAGAGAGAAACTGTTTAGCAGAGTACTGAATAGATAAAGAAAGTACATTAATAGGTAAGTAAATGGAGGGTTGTTTTAATGGTAAGGGGTATATGGTTGATGGTGACCCATTCTGGGCTACATAGAGGTATATAATGTGAATACCCCACATTGACGTAAGATGCCTATAAGTGAGATATTAGCGACCGTCGTCTATAGGTCCCGTGAGTCTATAAGGTTAGTGGATTTTCTGACCGACGAGGTTCTCACTATAATAGGTATAGTTATAATTAGTGCGCGAGCGTTTAGAAATAAGTTAACCAAAATAGGATAAGCAATGATGGCTTTCCTTTTCGACTATGTCATTTTTCTCCTTACCATTATCTAAATAATCCCTTGTTCGTATATGCCGTTTGCGCTAATTGCTGCACCGCACCTATTAGCCTC
This sequence comes from Trachelipus rathkii, assembly GCA_015478945.1. NCBI lineage: Eukaryota > Metazoa > Arthropoda > Malacostraca > Isopoda > Trachelipodidae > Trachelipus > Trachelipus rathkii. Next base: position 13,268 of record JABUQX010047415.1, on the reverse strand, counting down.
CACTAGTCATATCGGGTGGAAAGGAAGGTAGAAATGCATTGAAATTAATTTATATACTGAGGGAAGAATACGTAAATGGTAGGAATGTATAGTATTAGCTATAAAATGTGATTAAAAATTGCAGTTGCATTAAATGTAAATGAGAGGATTTAGTATAATAATTGCAAAGTAGAATAAATACCGTATACCTAAATAATTGTAGTGGAGGGATATATAAGGGTAAGGATCAAGCGCCCCAAATGTGCGACAGGATAAAAGTATAGGTTTCTATAAAAAAATTTCCTGTTAACAGGGATCACGGCACGCAGTGACGTTTGTACTTATTAAGGTTAAGTTTAATTTAGTTTTATTGTTAGAGAAAAACTAATAACCAGATTTTTATTTTTTTTTTGTTATATTTTTTTATTTAACCATCAAATTATTATATAGATTAATATTAAATTTATGTGCATAGAGCCAGTATTTGGGTAAGCAGACATCACATTTTTTATCACATGGTTGTAGCAAGTTTGATAATTTATAATGGCAATTTAACGAATCCTTTCTCTTTGAACTTTTAATCTTCTGATACGCTTGCTATAATTTATCATTAAGATCTAATATGTTATCACAAAAAATGTTTTACAAAAAAACAAATCACGAATTTTAAAGCAATTGTTATTATTATTGGTGAAGACTTGACGCATAATAATGAATGGTGCACACATTCATATCCAAAACTGAATGTCACTCTTAATCGCTCTACAGTGGTCGAATGCTTTGAGAAGCCGTAATGGTATCACGTCTGAAACTCTGTGCTGCTGCCTTTACAATTAACTTCACTGGAAAATTCCTTTAATAATAATAATCTATTTATTCATTATTTTAAGAATGCATTTGAGATACGAATTTAAAGTAGTTTTTAATATCTTGATGAACTAACTCTTTCTAGAGAGAGAAAAAGAGCAGTGGTTATCTGCCAAAATTTTAACAATCGATCTCTGCTTTATCTTTTAAGTTGTTAATCAAAGAGCAAATGAATTGGCAGTTGGTTCGCTTTCTCCACCCTTAATCAGATAGAAAGATTTAACAGGTAGTAGTTCGTTTTCATAAAAGTTTTAACAAGCCACTGGTAAAAATGAGTAAAGTTCTTGTTATTGTGGAATATATACTTTCTATAGAATTTTTAAGCAATTATTTACTATCCTTTGCTATATGTGATATTATTCTTAAGTATGATGGAGGAAAATGTATTTAATGTTATGGAAAGCAAGAAAACTGGACAGAAAAATGTTGATCTTAACACCTAATACAACTTTCACGTATTTATTTTTTTAGTGGCTTTCAACTTTATTTTTAAAATTTATGTTATAATAATAAATCATTAATCCTAATATTTTCTTTTCATCAGACAATTTTATTGTAATTTTTGTGATTTGACACATTATCCCAAAAGATTACGTCACTATTATTGCAAAACTTTTATTATTGTTAAATTACATAAATATTTTTTTTTATTTCTTTTCTCTTTTTCTATATCCAATTTTAGTCGTGTCTTATAATTCATACAGGAGGCCAACAGTGTAAAAACACCAAAGACCCATATGAAACTATTAGACTGAAGAAAATTGTTATGCGTTTTTAACATGTTCAGTTTGTTCACGGCGTGTTAATAACGCATAAAAACGCATACCATTTATCGTCATTTCTATTTAAGGCTCGTACTACATTATACCGGGCTGCGGGAGCCGGAGCCATGGAGCTGCAAGGTTTTGGGGTGGAGCCGAGCAGAAATTTTTGAGGGACTGGAGCGGAGTTGAGCTAAAAGTCGCTGTCTGTGCCCGGCGCATAGGGTTAGTATTGTTATTTAATTGCAGGTTATAGTAAGTTATAGGTATGAGAAAGGTTGTGCTATAGAAAGGCATATCCAACTGATACCGAAGGCTCTGAAGACAAACACGAACGTGATCATCGCCATCACGCCGACATTATTTGACTGTTATTAGTGTGGTTACACTAAGATCTGTACTGAACCCTTCAATTATAATCATGAATCCCACCATGCAATCATTGAACTGTTACAACAGTCTCTGCTGGCGCTTATTTATTGATTTCCCATACTGCTAAGACTGTATACAAAGGCAAATAAGGGACTAATGCATAAAAAGACAGGGCTGAATACCTCTGGGACTGCTTTAGGGAGAGTAGAGAGTTGATTTGAAGAGTTGAATTTACAAGGTTGCGGTGACCCCACTGGGAAATCCCATCCAGATCGAGCCAAGAATAGAATCGGAAAGCTGAAGACGAGGGGCAACTCTAGAAGCAAGAGTTGAAATGAGTTGAAGAGTGGAGAGTTGAGTCGTCGGCATAAGAGTGAAAAGAGTTAAAGTACAGCTGAGGAGATCGTTGATGAAAAGTAGGAATAAAGTTGAGATAAACTACCTTCAGGAACACCACAATTAACAGGAAAGGAGGAAGAGGTTGCTCCATCAAAGAGTGCTGATGTGACGCGGCCATACCCTGTCAAAAGCTTTGGATATGTCAAGCGCCACCACGCAAGACTCCCTATGGTTCCTAAGGGCAGAAGACAATAAATCAGTTAAATAGGAAAGTATGTCACCAGTTGATCTTGAAAACGACGAGAAAACCATACTGATGATCTGAAAGAAGGGAATGAGACTCCAGATGATCCAGGAAATGAGAGTTAAGAAGAGTTTCAAAGATTTTAGATAGAACACAAGTGAGAGCTATAGGGGCGATAGTTAGAAGGATCAGGGCGGCTACCTTTTTCGGGGATCGGTTGGACATATGCGCTCTTTCAACACTGAGGGAAAGTATTATTAAGACACGAAGAGTAGAGTTGAACGAGGACAGGCACTAGCTCAGAAGCACAGTCCCCAAAACACGGGGAGGAATGCCATCCGGGCCACTAGCCTTCCTGACGTTCATAGATCTCAGGATCCCATGCACACGATCATGTGTAATCACAGGTAAAGACATGGGAAACCTGAGAGGAGAAGGAGTTGGAGGAGGGATGCCAGAATCGTCCAGGGTAGAATTAGATGAAAAAAGGAGGCCGAAGAGATTGGCCTTTTCAGAAGGAGAGTTAGCAACAGAACCGTCAGAGCGAATAAGGGGGGAATGGCAGATTTCAAAGTTGTTAGAGATGTTTTTGGCAAGGGCCAGAAATTTTTATCAGTAGGAGAACCAAGCAGGTTGTCGCACTTTCTTTTAGTGAAAGTGCGCTTAGCCTGTCGAATAGTATCCCTGCAACGATTCCGAGCAGAATGAAAATTAGTAAGAGTGATAGGAGAATGAGTTTTTCCATGCCCGATACGCAATGTCTCTCTCCTGAATGGCGCGAGAACAAGCTCCATCGAACCATGGATTTTGGGGAGAAAAAGATTTAGTTGAAGATGGAATGAACCTGCTCATCCTATCGGTGATTACGGCCCCCACCTTTTCAGCGGTGACCGAGGCATCCCCGAGTCAAAGCAGGATTCATTCCAAGAGTAGTTAGCCAAAAAACAACGCAATGCCCCCCAATTAGCCCGATTAAAGTGCCAGAAATTACGTTTAGGGCATGGTGGAGCTGGAGAAAAGGTATTATAATTAACAGCTACAAGATTGTGGTCAGAGTTACCGGATAGGAGGGAAAATAGTGTAATTATAACGAGAAGGAGTAATGGTGAAGCATAAGTCAAGCGTGTTTAAGAATTGGTTAGTACGATTTGGAATATGTATAGGTTCCTTTATTAAATTTCAAATCGTTCAGAATACTGAATGTTTTGACCTCCTCCCCACCTGCATCAGTATGAGAGGAGCCCAACCACTAAGTTGTACGTTAAAATCCCTAAATAGAGGACCTCAGCATTTGGATGGGAAGAAGTAACAGTCTCCTGAAAAGTAGTAAAATAGTCAAAAAGAAAGTGAAAATCTGTTCTATTAGGGGAGCAGTAGCAAAAACACAAGATAATGATAGTAGTAGGGAGAAAGATTTTAGCCACAGAACATCGAAGTTAGGAGATTCAAGATTCTCGAGACTTTATATAGGCATAGACCCCACCATTCAGACGGAAATTGTAAAAAAGTTATAGTTAGAGATATTTAAAAAGAATCCCTGGCCAGCTGGGTCTCAGACAATAATAAAATGTTAGGTTGAGAGTTAGAGAGGTGATATTCCACAGATTCATGATTAGCACGCAGGCCACGAACGTTAGCAAAGTCAATAGAAAACCCCCGCCTGCGCCCATCCCCTCATCTACTTCGACGTGTCATTCAATCAGCCGTCGCACAAACAAACGCACAAGGCCATAATAGTTTAAAATTTTCACATTTTCACGTTTACTCAATCCACAAACACACACACACAAGCGATCTTATACTAACAAGATAGCTAAAACTAATGTTAAAACTAAAACCCAAATTAAAAGTATCCTAAGGTGATGGTAACTGCATTAAAACCATAAAATTAAATTTTAAAACTAACTATATATTAATAAAAGAAATCTTTAAACTAAAAATCGTAATTCATTATAACTAATATCTTAAAAAAGAAAAAAAAAAATAAAACCATAGCTTATCTTAAAAATTCACGATGAAAAGATTTCGGCGGAAGTTCACATTTATTATATAAAGGCAGTAAATACTATAGACACTAAGCAAGTAATAAAATACACACTAAAACAACACCAGGACACATTAAAACAAAATGACTGTATAACTAAAAAAAAAAAAAAAAAAATTAAACATACATTATTAAAACACAAATTAAAGAACATAAACATTGTTAAAACGACAAATTTAAGAACATCAACACAACACAACCACACAGCACGAGCAACAACTATAACTATATGCACTATATATATATATATATATATATATATATATATATATATATATATATATATATATATATATATATATATATATATATATATATATATATATATATATATATTTTGAATATATATATATATATTTATATATTTAGATATTATATATATATATATATATATATATATATATATATATATATATATATACTTGAAGGGAGGTAAGTAGTAGTCTTGAGAACCACCTTCAATAGAGGGATGTTTGATGTTGAAGAGAGTGATGTTGTCACGATAAAGGGCGTTTCTTCCCGGAGGCCGCTTTAGAATCTCTCAGCGGGGCTATCATGGGCGTCCGCAGAAAATTTTCCAGGGGGGCAAGCTTTTATATATATATATATATATATATATATATATATATATATATATATATATATATTAAGATATATATATATATATATATATATATATATATATATATATATATATATATATATATATATATATATATATATATATATATATATATATATATATATATATATATATATATATATATTAGACCATTGCTTATAGGGAGGATTTTTTAATTTTGTATTTTGACAATGCATACCCTTCCATTTTATTTCAGACTGTGAAAAAGCCTAGCACAAGAAATTTCAGAACGTTTAAAACATATTTAGTGCTGCCGCCAGACGAATGAAATTGAAAATATTAGTTAAAACAAATTGCCTTCAATCGGAGATGTTTTGCGGCGTGTGTGTTTTCTTTCACATTGAAAAAGAACACATTAAGAGAAGCATGTAATTTTGTATCTGATGAAATTTGTTCCATTTGGAGCAAAGCAAATATTCCAACAAAAGCAAAACTGAATATTGTTACAAAAATATTGAGCTTGCATGACAAGTACAGATCAGTACAGAAATCCAAACACAAGCAGAATGCATCTCAAACAAAAAGTGAAAATGCGTTTAAGGAGAGTTTAAACGACCTTTTTGATATTGCTCACAATGATGCACTACAAATAATGACGGTTGAGGAAGATAAAATATTTCTTGCAGCTCAAAGAGAAAAAGGTAGATGTGGCTACATAGGCACAATTGATAGGAAAGCTCTTGCTAGAGAAGATAGAAAACGAAAAGAGAGGAGAGATTGGAAGCGCAAACTAAACGTGAAGAGATAAGGAGAAAGAAAATGTCTGTAGTTGTAGAATTTAGCTCAAGTTCTATACCAGCGATACTTTAAACTTTAATACTGATTCACACAACAGTGATGAACCCAAACCCAAACCTTCATATTGTGGAAAGTAAGAAAAAGCGTATTGTGAGACCTGATGTGGCAATGACACTGGGCAGGACAAAAATAAGTGATTGCAGGGCTTTTATGGTGTTGACATCCACTGTTAATGCCCTTGGAGTCGATGTTTATGACGTTGTTTTGAGTAGAAGTACATTGCAGAGAGAAAGAAACGCTCTACGTAAAAAAATAGCTGAGGATATAAAACAGAGTTTTGCAACAGATGTACCATTGACTGTACATTGGAAGGGTAAAATTCTACCAGATATCTGGTTTCAGAAATACAGAGAGGTTACCTATACTAGTATCAGCAGAAGGTAATTCAAAACACTTAGTAGTCCCAAAACTTTGTTCAGGAAAGGGCATTGATATTGCGAATGCTGTAATTGAATGTTTGGAAGATTGGAACTTGGAAAATAATATACAGGCCATGTGTTTTGACACCACTGCCAGCAATACTGGTAATAAGCAAGGAGCCTGCACTATAATAGAATCCAAGCTTGGGTGATCACTGCTTCAACTGGCCTGTCGACATCATATTTATGAAATAATAATTTCGGATGTATTTGACAAGTGCCTTGGAGCACCTGCTGGACCAGAGACACAGCTGTTTAAACGATTTCAGACCAGTTGAGAAACAATAATTAAAGACAATTATCAGACTACCAAATCAAGCATTCCAAAGAAAGAGGCAATTGTTGCGTTCTGCAAACAGCAATTGAAGAAAATGCATCCAAGAAAAGATTATGCTGAACCTTTGGAGCTGACTATTATAATTCTTGGAGACGTTCTCCTAAAGGAGTTCATTTTGTGAAACCAGGTGCCATGCATCGAGCAAGATGGATGGCACGAGTTTTATATGCCATAAAAATGGTACTATTTCAGAGTCAAATCAAAACGACTAGAAGAGAGCTCACTGGACTGGAAAAATTTGTTCGGTTTGCAGTCATCTTCTAAGTGCGCAATTGGTTTGCAGCACCTAGTGCGCCAAAATCACCAAGAACTGACCTGTAATTTCTCCAGAAACTTAAGGATTATGACGAAAAAGACGTATCTGCAGTTGCTGCAAAAGCTCTCTGTTGGCACTTGTGGTACCTGAACGAGGAGCTGGTGCCTCTCGCATTCTTTGACGATGAAGTCAATAATGATATGAAGCTGCAAATGGTTCAAGCTTTAGATAAGTCAGCCGTTGAAAGGCCTTCCAACAGAATAAGTCTTGATTATACGGATAATATAACACAACACACACAGAACAGAACACACACTGGCAAGTTTCATTACCTAAAAAAGCAAACTTTTCTTCGAAAAGTTGTCACTCCCAACATCATTTCTTCAACCCAATCCTTCCGAACGGAGTAAAAATAATGAATACATTAAGTCAAAAAACTATGTAGAAAAAATAAGTGTTGTTAATGATAATGCTGAAAGGGCTGTTGCTTTAATACAGTCCTTTAACACCCATCTTACAAAAAATGAAGAGTAGCTGCAGTATATCTTGCAGATCGTAGAAAAGCACAGAGATGTGTTTTCAAAATCAACAAGGTCTGAAATGAGAAAGGGACCTTTGGAGTAATTATTAGGTGTACCTTTGTGGATTAGGCCTACTGGAGTATGACTACTTGGGAATAGGCCTACTGTGGATTAGGCCTTTAAGACATTTTATAACACATTTCAGGTGCCTGGCGGCAGCACTAAATATGATTAATTTTGGAAGAAATTCAGTGTACGGGCTTCTTTTGCAAACAGTAACAATATTAGAGGGTATGCTACTCAATTTTCGGAAAAAAATTACCCCATGTGGTGGTGTGGAAATTTGACATTTAAGACATTTTATAACACATTTCAGGTGCCTGGTGGCAGCACTAAATATGATTAATTTTGGAAGAAATTCAGTGTGCGGGCTTCTTTTGCAAACAGTAACAATATTAGAGGGTATGCTACTCAATTTTCGGATTTTTTTGGGGGGGCCGGTCTAATATATATATATATATATATATATATATATATATATATATATATGAGTTAGAAGTATATATATATATATATATATATATATATATATATATATATATATATATATATATATATATATATATATATATATATATATATATATATATATATATATATATATATATATATATATATATATATATATATATATATATATATATATATATATGTTATTTAGTAAAAAAATTCAGATCCCGAATTCCAAGTGTACCTCCTTGCCCCTATGTGCGGACGCCCATGATATATATATATATATATATATATATATATATATATATATATATATATATATATATATATATATATATATATATATATATATATATATATATATATATATATATATATATATATATATATATATATATATATTATTTAAAAAATTCAGATCCCGAATTCCAGGGGGGGGCAAGTGCCCCTCCTTGCCCCTATGTGCGGACGCCCATGGCTGGACCAGCCTTCTGCCTTAGACGTTAGATAAGTGTCCCCAGCGAAATGCCGCGAGCACACTCTGCTCTCCGGACCTGGAAGGAAAACCGTTAGTAGAGCGAGTAGCTGTCAGGTGAGAGCTAGGTGCGCACAATATTAAGGTCACCGAGAAGGCTTCGACCACTCTGTGCTCTTACGTGCAGTTGGTCCACCTGCAGTGAGAAGCACGGTACAGGCGGCACAGGATGACCGAACAGAGTAGCGCCCAGTAGAAGAAACTTGATTTGATGGGTGTTCGTAATCACATTTGATGGGTGTTCATGATTGCTTGCTGGTGTTCGTCACTCCAGGGTCACCAATTTGAAGGGAGGTAAGTAGTTGTCTTGAGAACCACCTTCAATAGAGGGATGTTTGATGTTGAAGAGAGTGAGCGTTGTCACGATAAAGGGGCGTTTCTTCCCGGAGGCTGCATAGGATTCCTCAGTGGCTAGCAGCCTCCCTGCCCCAGACGATATCACAAGATATATATATATATATATATATATATATATATATATATATATATATATATATATATATATATATATATATATATATATATATATATATATATATATATATATATATATATATATATATATATATATATATATATATATATATATATATATATATGAAGAAGGAATCTATATAAAATAATAAATAGGATGTGCTTTAACTGATGAAATAAATAAACTAAAGTGTGCTGGGAACACTGTCTAGAGTCAGATCACATTGGCAGTAACGAAGAAGTGATAGTGAATGTGTATTGTATTAGGAATATTTTATTCCTGTATTAAACCTTACTATTTTGCTATTAATTATATTACATTGAACAAAAGGGTTTTTTAAAATGTTTACAAAAATTTATGAATATTTCTTGTCCCTCTATTTGCACTATGGTTTAGAGACTTTCTTGGCTGTGAAAATATATTTTGTTTGGCAACAGCGAAAGTTTGTTTTGAAACTTTAAAACGAGGCACTTGAAAAATAAGAGTCAATTGAGTAAATCGTGAGATGATATAGCTCCGATCTTTTTTGTAGCATTATGCTATATTAAACTATATATTAAACTTGTAAAGTATTTCATTTATATTATTTAACATTAGTTCTAGTTAGGCCAAAGTATTTATTGCCTTATAAATGATAGAGGAATTGTTCTGAGAAAGCTTATGTTAAGGTTCTTTTCCAAGCTGGTCCTTACCATTTATATTCTGATTTAGCAGGACTAGTTGTTAGGTCTATTCTATCTTTTCTGTTTTATTCTAACACATCTCTAGCCTCTAAATCCTTATACCTTACTTTAAGTTTTGAACAGAGTACTCCATAGACGGCATGCTATATGTAGGCCAAAACTAGAAACTAGCAACTACCTTTATTTTACTAAAATTAAGCCTTCAAAAAAAGGCAACAAACCAAGTTTAAAATCTTGGAAATCCTTGTTTAAAGATATTTTGTATTAATTTAATGGTGAGTTACAAATTGTTTTTTTGTTGAAATTTAATTATTAGGCTAGACATCCTCATATTTGGATAGAGCAGTTCACTCAACTGCTGTAATTGCACATTTCAGAATTTATTTTAGAGTAAATTCTATTAACTTTCCAAGATTTTAAAAGAGGACTTCGAAAATCTGCATAACATTGGCAGTAATGAAGAGGTGATAGTGAATGTGTGTGGGTTTGATGGTGCAAGAAGGAATAGGTATTTTGGGGATGAAGCCATTAGTAAGGAGGAGGTAATGGGTAGAGTGAGAAAGTTAGAAGAATGGTAAAATCTTCAGGTATATAAGAAATTACCGTATGATCAGGAACGGAGAGATTGTGATTGATTGGATTTGGAAGTTGTGTAGCAAAGCGTTTATGGAGGGTATAGTTCCGAGAGATTGGAGGAGAGCAGTAATAGTACCTTTACATAAGGGTAAGGGAGATAAGGGTAACTGTAGAAATTATAGGGGAATTAGTTTATTAAGTGTAGTAGGGAAGATTGATGGACTGATTGTGAAGAACAAGGTGCGTTTAGAAGTAGAGATTGTGGATCAAACCTTTACATTGAAACAAATGATTGAGAAAATAAGGAAGAAGAAGAATAAATTGTATTTAGTTTTTTTGGATTTTCAAACAGGCGTATGATATGATTAATAGGGAAGCTCTACGGTAGGTGTTATTGGTGGTGTTGGTGGTAAGCTTACGAATGTAATCAAAGGTATGTATGACGATAGTGAAGCGTAAGAATAAATGGAGTTGAAAGTGATTGTTTTAATATTAATAGCAGAGTGAGGCAGGGATGTGTTATGTCTTCTTGGTTATTCAATTTGTATATGGATGGGGTTATGAAAGAATTAGAGGTGGGGTGGCAGGAGATGGTGTTAGAAAGATGGAGAATGGAAGAGAGTGGAGGGTGCCCTACCTATTATATGCGGATGATTTGATTTTGTGTAGCGAATCTGAGAGAGTTTGAGAGGATTGGTAGAGAGATTTGGCAGTGTGTGTAAAAGATATTTGAATGTAAAAGTAAAAGTAGATAAGAGTAAGGTTATGGTTGTGAGTGAGGACAGTCCTCGGTGTGAAATTATGTTAGATGGTGAGCAGCTGGAACAAGTGTTAGAGTTTAAATATTTAGTATATATGTTGGATTAAAAGGGAACGGATGATGCAGAGTGTAGCAGGAAAGTTGTGAATGGCAGGAAGGTGGCTGGTGCAATTAAATCGTTGGTGGATGTAAAGGACTAAGTCTTGAGTGCGCTAGGGTCTTACATGAGTGTATGTTTTTTAATAATCATGAAAATGTTGAAAATTTAATATACACAAACCAATAAATTACATAAGATACCGTAATTAATGTCATAGTCAAAAGCTAAAAGTAACGGAGTAACGGAGTAACGGCACTTCGTTACTTTTCCTTTCAAAGAAATGGAATAACGATAACGGAACTACTTTTTCCGAGTAACGGAGTAACGATAACGAACTACTTTTTTGAGTAACGATCAACACTATATATATATATATATATATATATATATATATATATATATATATATATATATATATATATATATATATATATATATATATATATATATATATATATATATTAATATATATATATATATATATATATATATATATATATATATATATATATATATAATAAAAAATATTGTAGAGTTAATAAAATAATCAATATCTGTATTAAGAACAACATTACAAATGAAAATGAAATGTTTCAAAAGTTGATGAAAGGACACTTAAGAGATAATTCTGAATTGATCTGCAAACAACAGAAAGAAAGTAGGCATATTTCATTCTTAATTTAAAAAAAAAGAAACAGGAAACACGAAATAACAACCAACCCTTCCCTCTCAAAAATAAAAGAGAAAAATTTAGTTTTAGTTATAGGTCAAAGAGTGTCTCTCATATTCCAAAATCTTTGGTAAATTTGAGGATCACAAACTGGTGGGTGAGGATTACAAAAATGTAAAACTGAATTGCAGAAACGTCGCAAACTCTTAACAATATATATATCTATCTACATATATCGCATAACATCTATTTATATATATATATATATATATATATATATATATATATATATATATATATATATATATATATATATATATATATATATATATATATATAAAAATATATATATATATATATATATATATATATATATATATATATATATATATATATATATATATATATGTATATATATATATATATATATTAGTATATAATCAAAGCAATTTTTCGCCGAGTTTGGTATGTATTATAATAGAAGGCCTTATTTATATATTTATTAAAAAGTTTTTACAAGAGTCTTCATAAGATGTTAAATTTCGTAAGCTTTCGGTCCTTAATTTTCTGGACCCTCCTCAGACGATTTTATTTGAAGACTCTTCAAATAAAATTGTCTGAATATATATATAAATAAGGCCTTATTATATAATATATATATATATATATATATATATATATATATATATATATATATATATATATATATATATATATATATATATATATATATATATATATATATATATATATATATATATATATATATATATATATAATGAAAAAAATAAAAATACTTCAGTAAATTATTGTCTGATAGCCATTCATCAGCGGTCGCAGATCTATAATAGCTCGAAAGTTGCCTCTACAGTTGCGTCGAAAGTCGCACGTCAACCGCGCGTCAGTCGCATCAACCGCGCGTTTGTCGTGCGTCAACCGCGCGTTTGTCGTGCGTCAACCGCGCGTTTATCGTGCGTCAACCACGCGTGAACCCGTACGTTAGCCGCAAGTCAGACGAGTCAACGTGCGTTAACCTCCACTCAGCCGTGCGTCAGTTCGCTTCTAATAACCCGACTCACTCCTTGTGTGATATGAAAAATACAATTGCTCTCTTATATAAACTAAACAAAATATTTTGCCAAAAATAATATCTCAGATGCAATTTGTAACTAAGTAGATAGTTGACCTGATATTTGTACTTTAATTTATGAAAAAAATTGACTTCAGCTTCATGATATATATTGGACATAATAATAATAATAATAATAATAATAATAATAATAATAATTGAAGCGGCGCACGAAACGCGAAAGCGTTTCACGATAAAAACATGAAAACGATAACACCAAACTGAAAATCTGGAACGTGGCATACCG
>JABUQX010047414.1:0-25409 GCA_015478945.1 Trachelipus rathkii | reverse complement strand
GACTAGACGCCTCTACGCTCGTCGACTCTTTGCCCCGGCGTCTACCATTAGTGTTAAAAATTTAGCTCAGTCATATTATAAATATATATATTATTATATATCTTAACATTTTACTAAATATATAATATAAATAACACTCTTTTTCAATGATATAATATATATAGTATATTAGTAGTAGTAAGTATAGACAGTCGGCCAACAATATTACTGTATCATAGTAAACTAGCTACTATTATATATCCATCATATCGTCTCTAGTATAAATGAGCGTGGCTGTCTTAAGTTGTAAGTCGGTCGAATTTTATGCGATTAGCTCATTTAATTGCTTATGTTCCATGGTTGTTCTACTTATATTGCAACTCCCTTTACGGAACTTCCCACCGAGTACTGATCGTTTATTTATGAGGTCCTATGTCCCTGTGGTGAATAATCTCTTACCCTTTCCATACTAATGCTACTTATGTTCATTTATTGTTCTTTTATCTCTCACCCACCTCAGATTTGAGTTGGCCCTTACTCCATTATCCATGCTCTATATCCATCGGGACATAGAAAACCACCGTTTGCCAATCATCTCCATTTCATTCTTCCAGATTAGTTGCCCATACCGATCTTATAAACACTTGATTCTCTTTTCCACTAGACATTCTCATCCTCTTCAGTCCGACACATTTTCCTGTCTCATAAATTTTCCAACCCATCTGTTTCTTATCCATTCACAATATAATCTCTCAAAAGATAGTGTGTTCAGCTTCCGAAACTGACCCTTATTTATCCATGTCTTAATAATGTTAATCTTTATTCATAGCCATTTCGTCTTACACCATATTACCATGTAACATCTTCCTCTAGTAACACCTCCAAAATAACTTTCAATATTGAGTGATCTATTTCCTGGACCACATCTACCCTTTTTCCACATCCAAGTGCGTGCTAGGCTCCTAGATATCACTCCTTTCACCCTCGTTACTGATAGCAAACTAATGGATACCATCATCTCCTTCTATCCGAATCACCCTCTCCGCGATAAGCTAAAATACCACCATCAATCCATACTAAACATAACCCAACCACTCATAAATAAATACAATAAAAATTCACTAAATACATGAATTTATATAATCCTTACATACGTGTCCAAGCCACCTTTATAATATAATAATATAATCTAAGCCATTGATGAGGAGCAGTAATAGATAATAGTGATAATATATAGTAGCATCCTTAAATATTATCAAAGTCAATTCAAAGTTAACTACATATATATGAATATAAACTATAACAAAGTCCTTGTTCTGGTCTTCAGTATTTTTATATTAATTCCAGTAGGTATTCTGAGAACTACTCTATATATTATTAACCTACATGTAGTGATAATCTATAAGTAATTATTCTATTATCATCGAAATTACTTCTTAATTATTTATCATGATATATAAATAAGTATAATAAAATTATCATATATATAACTATATTTAAAATTAAAGCATTATTTTATATTTTCTACCTACTACATTAAGTAATTACAAAAGAGTATACAATCGCTACAATTAAGATTCCGTCGTAATCTATCCGTTAAGAAGTAAATTTATGGCTTTAGGCTTGCAAATTATGTTATAACTTAGACATATCTTATATAATGACTATTATATTATGAGCTTATTAATAAATAATTTATATAGTAAGTATAGGTAGATTTCATAAACGTAGATATGGATCCTCACGTAAGTTAATACACCATCAATTAATTTTTAAGTAAGTGATAATATTTTAGTCGTTGAACGATTTTATTTAAAAATCTCTACATATATAAATAGTAATAAATAATTAGAAATTAATTTCTTATTTAGGCAGTAGATTTCTAGATCATTATTCCTCACCTTATAAATCAATATTTGTATACTAGTATAAGTAAATGTGAAAACTACACTTATTAGCTAATTTCTGAAACTCTTTAGCCGTTTTTGATATAGTGCAGGGTATGAGACTCTAGTCGCCTTCGATCTTACAGTAAATCCAGCGAAAGCCTTTCGCATAAGACTCGATAAATAGTTCGTTGTCCCAAAAACTGAAGAGAAAGAATGTCTCTACGTAATAGGGCATTTTTCCAACGTGTGCGTCTAGAGCTCACATTGCTAGAAGCTAATTGAATCGTGCTCGAATAGTCAGTTACTCATCGGAATTGTCTCTCGAACGGTTTGATATTTTTATTAAATTTGTATTATTTTTTGAAGACAAAATCATTTATATTCATATTCATTTTCTATGAATATTTAAAAATTATTTTAATTACATAATATATTAAAACATGTATTAGTACAAACTCTCTCTGCCTTTAAAATAAAAAAAAGGTTTGATGGAAAATGGTCAGACCCACACCGGAACCCCAGAGGAGTATTAGAAGTTGATACCAATGCAGTTAAAGAGTCACTGTTAATGTTTTCAACGTTTCTGAACATAGTCTTACTGAGCTGCAAGTGAGAAGACTAGCGACAAAATGGTAAATTGTTAAGACCCGTTGCGTGCGTAGTTTTTAAACTTACAAATAATATGAAGATGAGCTCAATTTTATCACGTGTACTGTTATCACTAGTGTCGCGATCCCACATTTATGTGCCGTGGTACAACGACAACGATTTGGCCCTCAGAGAATGCCAATAATAGCCAGTTCAAGTATGCGTTTTTTGTTTTGTGCCGATTCGAATAAGATGTCATGAAGTACGCGCTATACTCCCGTGCCAAGTACATGCCTACGCCCCCGACTCCCGCCAACTGCGTGACCTCTTCTCGGTTGTGTCAATGTTCACTTTTAGTCTCTGATCTTCTGTGTCTAGATTTATATTTTGAAAAAAAGCTTAGGTTTCCCATCCGATGGATCTTCTTCTAATCTCCTATCGAGGAAGATGGAGTATAGTGAGACTCGGCACAAAAGTTTCAATTAATACATGTGATAGCGAAAAATTATTACCATATATTTTAGCAACCCTACGGATTTGCGGAGAGAGCATAAAGAATACAGAGAGTGAACGACCCAGATATACATATCTAATAATTCCCCTCTTCGCATTGTATGTAGATTAAGAAATAAGTTTAGTAGATACACTGAGTCATACCCTACCGTGGAAAGAATTGTATAAGACTCATAAAGCCATTATATAATATAACTCGTGGATCCCTTATTCAAGCGTAAGATATTTATTTTCGTAATTAATTTCATAGGTTTCATATAATCAGAAAAAAATCCACATGGCCCAATAGGATGGCCCCACTATTATGAATTAATTATTCTCCTGTACTCGTGATTATTATTATATTGACTGTTATTAAAGTTGTTTATTCTGGATTTATTTAATTGTTAATTATTAATTTGGATCCACATATGATATTTAGATGTATTATTTTCAATAGTCTATATTACTTTATCCTCATCTATAAATATTATCCTTAACACATTATCAGAATATAATTTGTAGTAATTTTTTAATTATTTAAATTATTATTATTATTATTATTATTAAGGCTAAGGTTTTAATAGATAATTATTTCTTTCCCAACAGGACCCTGCTTTTCATTTTCTAATACTAGTACTTTAATTAGTATACTAACAAGTCCATCTCACACTTCCTCACTTTATGAAAGAACTTATAAGTTCTAAAGATAGATTCATCAAAGTATGATATTAAGTCTAACTCAATTGGCCGAAAATAAAGGCCACCTATTACTCATGTATAGATGAAATAATCAAAATCATCCTTTTTTAGAATATATTTCAATAATATAGGTCGATACAGAAAGAATTGTTTTTCTTAAATAAGTATAAAATATCTAAAGAGCGATCTGACAACTGTGCTCCAACTGATACAGCGTATAAAAAATAAGAGACCGCTCTGCAAACACGCCTCAAAACCTGAGTTTCACCGCCCATCTCCTCTCCTCTGCATCAGTTGCCGATACCGATGCATGATGATTTGCCCTCAAATCCGCCAATCAGATCTCCCAAATGTGTAAGGTATTTGACTAATGTCCATATCACAATTAGGCATCCTTATACCCGGCGGCCCAATAGCGTCACATCAAGCATCGACGGAGAATACAATTATAGCGAACAGCATATGAATAAGGGACGAGATTAGATAACCCAACTAGCTAGAATTTCTATTTGAGATGTACGACACTTAACATTTTGATCTGTTGATAACGATTAACTCGAAATGAATTTTCGTGTACGTTTTATCTGGGAGATGGTATTGTGACCCCCCGGATGAATTTCTAGGTTCGTCACCACAATTAGTAAACAGACGTAGACATGTTGATATGAAAAACAGTACCACACATTCTGAAAGTACTTATTGCAGCAACAAGAGCGTTAATCTTCACTGTGTTACGACACTCTTATCTATTTCAAGGATCGCAAGATTTGTATCAGAAGTACTTGAGATATTTTTTATATTTTTATATTTTAGCGTTAATCCCATTTGGTAATAAAAACCAACAATCAAATAAAGAGAAACCTCAAAAAAGAATAGCCAATGAGGAAACCAATAATCACTTACCAAGCACCCAACCTAAAACTAGCGTTTAAGACCCTACAAGAACGAGTTTTCTTAAATCTTATTATCACTGTGTTACAAGAACCATTATCAAGATTCCCAACGATATAATAAACTACAAAACTCACCAATATACTTTAATCAAGATGATTCACCACACCGAATTTTGATTCAGTACACTACTCCCCTTTTAACCCGGTGTGTTATAAAACCATGATTTCCTTACGAACCCACCGATGCCAGCACCCGACGCGAACACTACCGTCTAAAGAGACAACAATACCGCGCAACACACTAAATCCACCTGTATCTCAAATAATAGGAAGTAGAAGAACCACGACATATTGTGTATATCACAACAGAGGATCACTTTAGTAAAAAGGACTCAGACCTATTAGGGTACTTTATAACTTATGATATAAATATATACCTACGGCAATTGCTATTAATCTTTATAGGTCTTAATTATAGTAATTTCGGTAACTTTATTCAATTATAGATATTTATTATAAGAATAAGAAAAATTAAATAGTAGGCTCTTGGGGTATCGATAAAATATGTAACTTACCAACTAAAACCAATCACATCCTAAGTGAGCTCACATGATTCTCCCATCTTGCAAAAAGTATTCCATTCCCCTTCCAAAAAACTCTGCGAAACAACACTCCCTTTCGTTTTCACCGAACGATAATCCACCCATATTTAATTTTGTAAAAAGTGTCGGTGGTATACCAAAACGGGGGGGCCCCGGAGAAAAGATATATGACACCCAAGAGATACCGTTTCTGCGTAGTCCTATATAAAGGAGGTGATAAAAATAAAGAACATAAAGGTAATTGGTTGAGTTCTATTTATGTACTTATATAAGGGTAACTAGGAATAAAGAATGCACAAAATGAGCGACGTAGCCACTGTTATCACATAACTAAATCCTGCTATCGTGGGAAAATGTAGGAAATGATTTAAAATGAGAATAAAGTGACTAGATGATAATTAATATATCATGAAATTTATTAATTTCATTATATTAATATATAATATAATGTAAATAAAATATGGTAGAATATATAGTAAATATAAAACTATGACTGTGAATAAATACCTATCTTAATCGTGAATAAATATATTATTCCTAATAGTCTTAAGTATACTAATGAAAAAAGCAAAATGTATATGATATAATAATTTATATAATAGATTTAATATTTAACTTAACTGATTACAAATAAGATAAAAAACTTCTTAAAATAATTGAAATGACACTTAATGTTAATACTTTAATTTTTTTATGGCTATAATATATTATATTTATATATATTATTATTAGTATATATAGTATATATTTTTAATAAATAAACCTATAAAGACTATTATTCAGCTTTGATTGTAACGTTTAAAGGCGATCCCAAAATTTTCTGTTATTTTTAAATGTATCTTTACCTCATTAATGTGTTATATCCAAGTCAATATCAATGTTTTTATAAAGTTTTTGTAATACAAAAGAATATTTAAAATTTTAAAAGACCCGTTACAAAAAAAAATTTAACTTTCTTAACAAATAAAAACTATTGTTTTTGTTATATTAATATATAAATATAAAACCATCCAAAATTTAAATAATGATAGTAATTAACTATTATTTATATTATTAATAACATTACCCTAATAAAATATAATATTTATTATTATATATAATCATATTTTAAGATTTATCAAGTTTTTATACAACTATTATATTATATTAAATAAGGTTTATTTCAGTGTGCTAACATAATACGTATTATATTATACAATAAGCATTTTAATATATGAAAAGTGTTTATTCAAATCTTACAATATGTTATCAAAAAAAATATAATAACTTATACGTCTTTGATGTTAACTATATACAACACTTTATTATGGATGCATACGTTCCATTCATTATCCCTTGAACTAAAAACAGTATGAATACTCAATATTATTCCAGACAATAACGTTGTCATTCATAATACCAGATAACTCGACTATGTTCTATAAATATAATCCATCCACACGAAAAGATGAAATACAATACATAAAAATCTAACTTCTTGTTGTAGTAAATGTAATATATTTCTGTTGTCCTTCCCCTCATCGCTCAATTAGAAAATATGCAAATTACAAATGTACAAAAACACTTTAAAAGAAGTTGTTTCTCACTTTCTCTTGTGAAATATGATCTCTTATTTGATTACAGAGATATAATTTAATTTTTATACTACAAATGTCCTGTTATCAGCAATTCTTAAATAAAGTTTATTTTATTATTTAAATTCCATTTATTATATAAGTTAGAATGATTGGCAGAGTGGGAAACGTTTTATAAGTTCCATGTTCTCTACTAAGATAATTATTTACCATTCTCTTTCATTATATCAAATTAGGATCAAATTATATTTCTTTAATAAGAAATTTTATTACAAGAGATCCCTTTTTAGGATATTAATAATTATCTTTTCACCATAATTTGATTATTTTAATATACAATGAAGAGCGTGTATGGTTTCAGGCACTTTAACAAGTCTTCGAGGCGCTGCTGTCGTTGGCTGAACTGCCGTTTCTTTCTCCCGGCTGCATTTAGAGCAAATGGCAACCGGCACAAGCAACTATTCACATTGGTTAGTTTAATTTTAAAATAATATAAAAAGAAATAAAACAGCTAGTATGATATTATTACACGAGTAAATTTTACCTTACATAAATACACATAACTTCCGTAGAGGCAGTGTTTACATGCTCTTAATAGAGGTGTACCAGACATACGCCCATAAAGAGCTTTGGTTACCCTTACAAAGTTCATAATTTTATATGGACCTAAGCTCAATAGAGAGCATGGTGCATAAATGGTGGTCCTACTAGTGCCTGTAACCCAGCCTTATTTACCTTTTTTTATATACTATTTATTTCTCTCAAAAAATTTAATGTTTTTATCAAACATTTTCTTTAAAAAATTTCAAAGTTAGTAAAAATGTTCAGTAGAGTTTTTTCCTACTTCACAAACAATTCGGTCACAAATTTTTTTTTTTGTAATAGCCTTGGTCTTTGGGCCTGCACCCTCTCGTGAATACTCTCAGAGGTCTATTTGGAGCTGAGTGCATAGCTCCTCCCACTTCGCAGGGTATGTTGAACGAAAGTTTTTTTCATTTCTTCTCGCTCTTTTCGATAATTTTTAAAGTGCTTTCGTATTTAGTCTGAACGATACATTAGAGCCTCCGCATTATAAAACATCATTAAATAATTTTAAACGAATATATTTTCTATTGACAGATAAAATAAAAGTCTTATATTACTAGATAAAATAGCATAAAAATTTTCATTTATTGCAACTCTACTTACTAAAATTAATAAATAAAATATACCCATCTTAACACCATTTTCACACATGTTAATTTTCTCTTAGACGCCAGGTCTTTATAATCGAAATTTTCACGGCTTAAAACTATTACAATTTCCTTGGAAGGAATGTTTACAATATAAATAATAACGGTCCCTTTTAAAAGGCCGTTTTCGGAAACGCATTTTGTTTCTTATATTGCCAATTTTATAATATAAATTTAACTATCTTACACATTTCTTTCTTAAAAAGGAATTTTTACTACCTCCTATCACCGAAGACCTTTTCTATACCACTCAATTGTGGGGGAATAAGAGTGAGAATGACGTGGGAAACACTCATTCTCATCGTCATAAATACATTTCTCTCTTACTTCAAACCTCTTCGGAAAATGCTAGAACTTTCCTGTACAGACTCTTAAAAAAATAAATAAATCTATTCGATTTTATTATTCACAATATTTTCAATAAAGTAGGAGTTCCAATGTAATCAATATTCTTAATTAAGAATCATTACAAACTTAAACCAGGACTTTTAAAATACTTTGTTTATGTCCAGGTCCAGCGTGTAGGGGAGAATGTCCTATCTCGCTGGCAATTGCCATCCTTACGAGCAGTTGCGATCCTTACAAGACAGGCAATTTTAAATCTTATTCAGACTCCGAATAAATGTAAGTTTACATTTGAGGTATGTTGTAACTTTCTTCAAAGGTCTTCTCACTGCTATAAAATCGAAAATCGGAAATTTTTTCTCTCTTCTGTTCTTTCCTTGTCAGATGGTAAAGAGCAGAGCTGGGCACGCCTATAATTTTTTTGAATGCGCCTATGCCGCCGGACCTAGTGCGCCTAGCGCCTATGCGCCTATATTTTTGTCACATCAGCGCCTATTCGCCTTTGCGCCTATGCGCCTTTGCGCCTGCGACTTTTCGCCGGCCGGTGGCTGTTTGCTAAATTTATTTGCAAAGTAAACTTTCGTGCGATAATAAAAGCATGTTTTAATAAGGTAGAAAAACACATTTATTAATTTTTGTAATTAAAACACCGTAAACTAATATCTACACGTCCTCTTCCTCCTCCATGTCCTTGTGGTCAATGTTTTCCCCCAGGAGGTTCAGCACGAGCGCTGAAGAAGTTGAAAATTTTCAGAGCCATAGTTGCCAATTTATTTGTAGTTAGGAGCTACTGAACTAGTTATATATTATATATATATTATGATATAATATAATATATAATATATATATATATATATATATATATTATATATATATATATTATATAATATATATAAGAATATATATATATATATTATTATGATAGAATATATATATATATATATATATTATAATATATATATATATATATTATATATATAATAGAATATATATAATATATTATATATATATATATTATATATATATATTTATATAGTATATATATAATAAGTTTTTACACTGGTTAGAATGATCCAACAGTTTGCACGCTCTAAGCTCTAACTTTTTAAGGGGTAAAAAAATGCTTTGTTCCTGTTCATAGGCGCAGCTATAGGTGCAGTGAATTGGCTGTGCGCCTTTGCTTAGTCCGCCTTTTTATAAATTGTTGCTCCTATGCGCCTTTGCGCCTTTGCGCCTGCAAATTGATAGTGCGCCATAGGCGCATAGGCGCAACTCAGTGGCGCAACGTCCAGCTCTGGTAAAGAGATCTTTACTTTAAATGTTTTTGGGTGTACCATGTGGGGAGTCTTTTTCTCAACCCACCACCAGCTAGGATCTCAAGAAATTCTTTGGATGATTTTTTTATGGGCTGTGATTTTAGCTTTTTTGAAAGGACTCTGTGTGTTTCAATAGGATGATGGTTTCTTCACGTACTTACACTTTGTTGAGTCGTATTTATCTCAAGACTTTAATTTTTAATCACAACAATTAAAAACATTTCGCTTGGATTTTCACCTTTTCACTTATCACCGCGTTAATTTTTTTTGTATTGGTCCTTTTCGGAAAGTTTTAGAGAACGAGTTACGAATGGGGTTCAAATATATATATTAAATAAAATTAATCAACAACCTCCAGGAAGGACTTTCGTCCTGTCAGTGGGACACTTCGAGAACGATCCTTAGGAAGGCAAAGGCCTAACAGCTAAGTCCGCTGGCTGGCCAGGCCTATCGCGAAAGCAGAATTAATTCCCATTTGTAGTAAAGCACACTACCAATGTACTCATTAACGTCTGAGTGGGACGAAACTAGAGTTAATAGAGAATAACACATTTTTTCGTTCAAACCCAGTCTCGATCCTGAGTGTGTGTTGTTTTGTCTTGTCTTCATATCTCCCTCTACCCACCACATCTCACAACATGTGTAAAAAATTCCTACCCAATTCTATCCTTGACATATTCTTAACCTCCCTTTCAAAAAAATCTTCAAACCTCTTACTCATTCTGACTTCCTTTACTTCCCAATGTGTGCACAAAATTCCCTGTGCCAACCTATACATTGGAGAAACACATGATTTTCCCCGACGCAATTATCAACATAAATATGACCTTTCTAAATGATATCAAAATTCTTCCCTTACCCTTCATAGAATCCACACATAAATCATAAATAAACATTAACCCACCATGACCACCCCATTATTCACATTGACAATCTACAACTTAGAAAACTTTCTGAATCCTATTGCATAACAAATTCACAATTTACAATATACAAAGAGAAAGGACTCACACATTCCCACATAAAACAACCATTTCTAGCACTCCTCACCTTTTTCCAAAAAAACTTAAAACTAAATTGAGGTTAAATTAATTTTATAATTTTATATTTTATATTTTATATTTTTCACTATATTTACTATTATTATAACAGCAGCTGAAGGAGGGCCTAGAATTAAGGTCAAAGTTTTGTTGCTACCATTCTTAATAATTTATGATAAATATTCTAAAGAACTTATTTTCTTCTATCAAAAGGAATTCACTTAGTCTCTTTTAATAAGGCATTGCATCCCCCCACCACACCTAATCAATATTTACATTGGCTTCCTAAAGCCTATTTTTGAATTTTGAAACCATAATAATACTATATATAATATAATATAATATATATATATATATAATAATATATATATAATTATATATATATATTTATATAATATATAAATATATAAATATATAATATATATAATCACCCATCTTCTTTCCCCAAGATTTGGGGTAAGGTGCGAAACATGCACCGGAAACAGAAAATTAGTAGAAGATTATGACGCAAGTCGAAAAGAAAGCCCAGTCTTACCTCCCCCTTTATACCTTTTAGTGAGAGCTCGTCGCAGTCAGAAAATTCACCCTAAGCTTTACGAGACCAAGACGTCAATGTTTGGTTCATACCTTGGCCCGGGTGGGCCACAACCATAACCCTCACCAAACCTCGCCACTCACTCCTATTAGGCACCTTCCTTCTCGCCTCTGCAAAACTTACATTTCTCTCCTCCAGGCATTCCTTTGTTGGCTCAATAAACTTTTCTTTTGTCTCCTAGCCGGTCGATTCCCAGCACACTCAACACTACATCCACTTAACCAACCGACTATCATCCATCCTTTCCTCATGACAAAATTATCTCAACGTACTTTCATTTATTCTCTCATTTATCCCTTTCTTCACACTACACAACTCTCAATTACCTTCATTCCTCATTTTATCAATTATTCTCACACCTAACACACCAATAAGATTGTCCATCTGAACACATTGTACTTATTATTCCCAGACCATAGTCTCACTACTATACATTAACACAGGTAACAACATACCCTCATGTAAGAACCTAGCGCACTTAGGTCTTAGTCCGTTTGCATCCACCAACGATTTAATTGCAACAGCTACTTTCCTGCCTTTCACAACTTTCCTACTACTTTCTGCATCATCCGTTCAATTATCATCCAACATATATCCTAAATATTTACACTCAAACACTAGTTCCAGCTGCTCACCATCTGACAGATATTCACACAGGACTGTCCTCACTCACCACCATAGCCTTACTCCTATCTAGGTTTATTTCAAACCCATAATTTAACACACACTGCCAAATGTCTCTACTAATCCTCTCAAACTCTCTTCAGATTCGCAACACAAAACGAAATCATCCGCATATAGTAGGTAGGGCACCCTCCACTCTTTTCCTTTCTCCATCATTCTAACACCATCCCCTGCCACCCCTACCTCTAATTCTTTCATAACCCCATCCATATTCAAATTGAATAATCAAGGAGGCATAACACATCCCTGCCTCACTCTCTTTTAAGATTAAACTAATCACTTTAGACACAATTTATTCTTACACACGCTTCACTATTGTCATATATACTTTTGATTCCATTCAGAAGCCTATTACCAACTCCATATATCACTAACACCTTCCAAAGTGCTACTCTATTTATCATATCATACGCCTGTTGCAAATCCATAAAACCTAAATACAATTTATTCTTCTTCTCCCTCATTTTCTCAATCATTTGTTTCAATATAAAGATTTGATCCACACATCCACATCTCAACGCACCTTGTTCTTCACCAATCAGTCTTTCAGTCACTTGACTCACTTTTTCGACCAAAATACCAGCATATATCTTCCCTACAACACTCAATAGACTAATTTCCATATAATTCTAACAGTTACCATTATCCTTTTTACTCTTATATAAGGGTACTATTACTCCTCTCCTCCAATCCCTCGGAACTATACCCTCTATAAACGCTTTGTTACACAACTTCCAAATCCAATCAATCATCATCTCGCAAATATACTACTTTTACTGGATAGAAGACAAAATTAAAGACTTTTTGGATTACCATTCTTATCCCTTGTCACTCTGACCCATTACCTCCTCCTTACTAATAACCTCATCTCCAAAATTCCTATTCCTTCTTGCACCATCAAACCCACACACATTCACTATCACCTCTTCATTCCTGCCAATGTTATGCAGATTTTCGAAGTGTTCCATCCATATTCCTCTCACACCCATTTCATCAGTTACGAAAGCACCTTCCCTAATCATTATTCTAAGAAGATTACCCTTATTCTCATTCTTAACTTTTCGCGCATCCTTCGAGAAGAGATTCCAATTTCCTTGTAAATCCCCATTCATCTTCCTTCCAAACTGTTCATTTACCTCTTTTTCCTCCTACGTATGCACCTTTTAGTATTCCTTTTTTTTTTTTTTTTGCTTATTTATATAATTCAAAACAACTTTATTTTGAAACTTTATCACTGTCTTTTAGTACATTCAGCCACGCTTTTTTTTTACTTTTAACCGCCTTTATCACCTCTTCATTCCACCACTCGTTGTTAACATTCTTACTTCCTAATTTTACATATTTACATACTTCTTTTGTACTGCTAACATCCTCTTCCATCATTTGCTTACAGTATTTGTTCAGTTTCAACTTGTTCACATTCAACTGATTTACTGGCGAGCACTCTGAAAGACTCATCCTTATTACCTTGTTCACTTAACTTCTCACTCTACCCACTCCTTTCCTTATCACCTTCCTTTCCATCCAAGTCCACACTAACTTACTTTTACATAAAACAACATAATGATCCGGTTACCCCAATCCTAACCCCCTCAATGATTTAACTTCCAACACATGCTTCAACATCTTCTTCTTCACCAACACGAAATCAGTCATACTTTTCACTTCGATACATCTCTACCTACACCAACTCTAGTATACTTATGAATACTCTAGTGCTTAAAGAAAGTATTACTCACACACATACCTCTCTCCTCACAGAAATCAATCACCTTCCTACCATTCTCATTTTCTCAAACACCCCAAAGCCACCTGTTATAACGCATTCTCTTTTTTGATTCCACCCATCCAACTATTTAGGTCACCCAACACAATCAATCTAAAACTCCTACTCACCCCATCCAGAACTTCATTCAGATTATCCCAGAAAATCGCACTCTCTTTAACTCAAATGGACCATATGTCACAACCTTAACCTTTTCAAACTTAAACTTAACCATTAGAATTATAGTACTCACACACACAAAATCTACCATAGCTCTGTACTACAAGTCACTCATCAGAATTGCAACTCCTTCTCTCCCCCTCTCATTCCTTTCCACACCAGCACAAACATATTTCACATCACACCACTCATTTAAACCGTTTACTTTCATCTTTGCTTCAGTCACATCGAGCAAATTAAATTTTCTCTTTCAAAATGCATCCGTCACCTCTCTCCTCTTCTCCTCAACATTTATTCCTCTGACATTATGTACCCATACGTTCATACATTTTCGCCGATAAAGATAGAAGCCGCTTACGGCGATCACGACCTTCTCGAGGCATGCATTAGCATTCCTGGCAAAAGATAAGTGCTAGTGGACAGCTAACCTAACTACCACCGTCCCTTAGTCGCCATCTACTACATGCAGTACATACGATGTGGGCAATTCTTTCTTCCCCAACATATAGGGATATAAGGAATAGTGATGTCTGTAAGTTGTTGTCTAGAAGTGAGGTTGTGATATAAATATGTGTATTATTGATATTGATGGAAGCATATAAAGTTGGACGTCATGGGTAAGGATGTTGTCTTGAGGAGTGATGAGATGAGCCTGGATATATACACGCATTAACAGATTGTAAGGCTTGGAAAAAACCCCATTACCGGCACTGAGAATGTCATATATACCATAAGCAAAATGGGAGGTAATTTCATCGCTGCGAAGTTTTGCGGCACTCTCTCTCTCTCTCTCTCTCTCTCTCTCTCTCTCTCTCTCTCTCTCGCCTCTCTCTATTAATTTTTATATATTTATAAATATATATATATATATTATTAAACCAACATAAAATAAATATTAATAATTATATTATATATTATTAATTATATATATATAATATATATATATATTAGTATATATATATATATAAATATATATATATAAGCACAGGGTGATTCAAAATTAGTTGGTAAAAATTTTTGGGTAACTGATAAGAAATGCAAAAATAAAGGTAAAAGTTCCTATAAAGGTATGACCTAATGTGCTTAGTTTTCCTTTTAAGTAACATGAAAAGTTTTTTATTACAATATCATGAATATAGTACGAAATCAGGTAAGTTACAAACTCTAAATTTTAAAAAAAGGCTGACGTTTAAAAGTTATATTTGATGTTGAACGGAATAAACAACTCATTACTGAAATTATTGGAGGTCGTTAAATAAACACTATTATTGATTTTAGTATGATAGGCTTTATAAGATTTGAAATATAAAACATGAACACACTGTTTCTAAAGAAACCTACAAAATTAGATACTTCAACAGACTAAAGATGATGAAATGTTGAAAATGACCCTCCGTTGATATCCCAATGCACGCGTCTTCTCATCGATTTTCGGACCCGTTCAAATAATCATACAGAATTTGAACTTGATCGTTTTCAATTCCATTTCATTAATCTTACGAGGTCAAACAAGGTGTCGAATAATATGTTTTAAGGTACTAAGGTTTTTAAATGTCCCCCAAAGGTATATCCAAAGGATTATAGGCTGGTTTGCCTTGCGCGCGCACGGAAGCTGGCGCACAAACCTCGGAACCTATCCATTGATTAGGAAAAGGTACTCAATTCAGGAAGATTCGACGAAACCTGCAGCACTAAAAAGATAGTGAAGGAATCCAAGTCAGGCAACACATAAACCACAATAAGTTTTTGGTGTCACCTGAAGAGGATACATCAATTCAAACAAACCCCAGGTACGGAAGCTCTGTTTTTCAAAAAGTTTAAGAAAATGCCATTAAGCCTAGGAGGAAGCTCGAACATAAGGAGGATGATCATGTAAAATTCCTGTCCCAAATGTTTACTGAAAAACTTGATTGTTGTGAAAGATTCTGTTTCCCTGGCCAATGAGGATTCATCGTGCGTGCCCCAAATGTGTCCTCGTTTGAACGTTACCCACGCAATAAAAAGCTGTTCTCGTTAAAAGATGAGCCTCGTCCGGTAAATAACTTTCGTTAAAAAGTTGGTCAATAACATTTGTTAAAAAAGGGTTTGAATACCACAACAACAAGAAGAGTTATAGTCACGTGGCAATAGAGTATGCACCTGATGGACTTGGTACGGGTGTAACTGTTGCTCGTAGTAACCTCCAAATACTAGATTGGCTCGAATTAAACTGTAGGGACAATTCTCGCGTGCTCTTTCAGGATGCTCAGAAATTTTCATTAAGAAACTAATTCTTCTAAATCAACGGTCCTAGTGGATCAGGGTCTGCCTGCATTATTGTGCTCTTTGGACTGCAAAAATTAACCCTGTTTCCAGACAGGCGTTGCGAATAGTGGCAAATAATAACCTTGAACGCGCAATTCGCGAAACAAATTCGATTTAGGAAAGAATTTCTCCCTTCGTAACAAACGTCTTGCATGCCAAACTATGTGGTGCCATCCATACATTAGATGCCATTATAACATGTCAGCTAATTCAAGATGAATTACACGTGGTCCATACCGTTCCATATCAATAACGAAAGAAACAGTAAGAGACACACAGTCAATGAGTTACATTGTAATGCGTAACACAGACAGTGCATTTTATTGTATACAGTTGTTGGTTGTTTTGGTCAACAATGTGTTATAGATAATGTTAATGGATTAGGAGTTTGGCAACCGTTTCATAAAGTTTATGGTTTATTTATTTATTTATATGTTTCCAATTACTAAAATTACATTCTCCCTTATTAAAGGCAAATATATTTATTAAATGTATACCATTTGATTCTGCTGAATACAACAATAGGTGTTTTTGGTTCCTTAACATTTTAACTTTAAGTCATCCGCTTTCAGGGAATGTCGCCTCAAATACTTTAACGGCCGCCATTTTTAAATTTATGTATATTTATAACTTCTATTTTGTCGTCATTAGCACTACACACAAAAGTACTCATTCCCAAATATAGAGTTTGTAACCTACTTGGTTTCCTAGAAGCAAAATAATTATTAAGTAAAAACACATACAGTACAAGTCCAGACGGAAAACTAAAGCACATTTACTTCATATCCTTATTAATAGGAACTTTACCTTTATATTATTTTGATTTCTTATCTAAAGTTACCAAAAATTCTATTCCATTAATATTTCTAGAAATCACCCTTGCTACAGAAACTCATTTATTAATAAATATATATTAAATTTATAGTTAATATATATATATATATATATATAATTAATATATAGTGACTATATATATATAATATATAATAGTATATATAATATATATATGTTATATACATATAATAATTATGGATATAATATATATAGTCTCCTTTTTAAAATGTAAGCGTACCTACTACTATATAGTATGGTAGATATATATATATATATTAATTATATTATATATAATATACTATATTGAATATTATATATATATATATATATATATTATACTTATATATATATATACGTTGTATATAATAATAAACTATATAATATATAATAATATATAATATAATTAATACTTAATTTAAATAAATTATATATATATAGTAGTAATAGAACACAATCCCCGCGGCACACCTGTGTGTTTTCTATTATTAAGATGAATATGAGATATATTTAGGCTTTAGGGAGGGAAGAATTGATAGCCCGACGGGTTACCCATTCGATAAACAGCCCTTCGCAGCAACGACATGTCAGCGTCGGCGTATGTTCATCAGTATTTGCACCTTTTTGTCTGTGTTTGTTGTGTTGTTTGTATTATTTATTACTTTTATTATTTAAGGGAGAATAGAAATTATGATCACGTAGTGATCATAATTTCGAGTTGTGTGAAAATTACTGACTCCGACTTCCGACTCCGACTCCCGACTCCGACTCCGATCCGACTCCGACTCCCGACTCCGCGACTCCGACTCCGGTTCTGGTTCCGGGCGCTGTTCTTACTCCGGTTCCAAAACCGTTTGAATGAGTGAAAGAGTCTTTGAAGTTTTATTTTATTATTATTATTATTTATTATTTATATCTTATTATTATTTATTATATTATTATTATTATGATTATTATTATTATCATTATATTATTATTGAATTATTTATACTCCATTATTATTTATTATTTTATTAAATTATTATTATTAAGAAGAGAAGGAAAAGAGAAGAAAAGAAGAAGATAGAAGAAGAGAAGAAAGAAGAGAAGAAGAAGAAGAAGAAGAAGAAGAAGTTAAAGAAAGAAGAAGAAGACGAAAAGAAGAAGAAAGAGAAAAGGAAATGAGTAGATAGAAATGAAGAAGAATCCATCGTTTGGAACCCTTACGGGCGAATGTTTGTTATTCATTCGTGGTTTGCCAAATATTTATGAGTTGTTGATTATATATATTATTATTATTATTATATTATTATTATTATATATTATTATATATTATTAATTATTTATTATTATTATTATATATATATTATATTATTATTATTAAAATGATTATATATATATATAGAATATATTTAGTGTTGGGCCGAGCAAGCACCGGATTTTGCGCACCACACCGCTTTTTGCACCGGGAGGTCGGGCCACAGCGATCCAAGCACCGCACCACCCTTCATCCTAACCGCACCGCACACCACCGCACCGGCTCTTTTTCGATGCGCACCGCCACGTCACCGCACCCGCACCGAGAGCAAACCACAGCGCACCGCACCACACCAAAATTTGCGCACCACCCACCGGATCACTTAAGTGATAATATATATTTAATATATATATATTATTAATTATATATTATTAATATATAATATATATATATATATATTTAATATAATATATATGTTATAATATAGGTATATAATTATAATGATTATATATATATATATATATATAATATATATATATATATATTATATATATATTGATATTATATATATATAATATATATAATTAAGAGATATATATATATATATATATATATATATGATATATTATATATATATATATATATATAATAATATACATATATATATATTATATAGTATATATATAATGTATATATATATATATAAATATATATGAGAGGGAAGTAGGGCTCCTTAATCGATGAGTATTACCCACAATTGGCATTATATGGAGTCTTTAGATTAATATTCCCATGCACTCCAGTCCAGTGCCCAATTGTTCTTCCCTTTTGTGCTTCATATCTCAATTATTCTTCTTACATTTGGGGAAACTTCTCCTTTACCACACACATAAAAATACAATTACCAGACACACTTACCTCCTTAAAGGAACAATTTAAAAGAAATGGATTAGTAAAATTTACAAGCCACTCGATAAGCGTTCTCGGAGAAACCTATAGGAAAGGGTGGCTTACACACGAAAAGAACCCCTTTAGTTCCACTCTTTTTAACTCTCATCACTCAAAATTAAAGGCCATGACGGAACCTTCCGGTGATGGAAGGGTCTGTGATCGTCACAGAATTTGCCGGCCTCTTATGGTGTACGATCTCCTTTCTTCATAAAATTCTGCAACCTTCTTGGTTTTAAAGCTGTGGTACTAAATTTTTCATTTTGTTGAACATCACCTCTCCTTCTAATCTAAAACCTCATGTCCTCTTATTCATAAACCGAACGTTCAACCTTAGATTTTTGAGCACCATTTCTGATCTTTTCAAGCTCTCTCTGTTTAGATTCCTTACTGATTTTCTTCCCTTCAATTGTTCATCGCAAGCAGTTGTGCCAAAGTGTGTATATATGTAAATGTATGCTTTGTTCCCAATTGTTTTTTGATCTGGAAAAAGATATGTTCGAATATTCTTCCAAATGGCAAAATCTATCCTGTTTCTTAATTAAATGGTTACGAGAATTGATTCTCTTCTCTTTCTTTAACTCAACTGAAATACCATTTCATAACTGATGCAAGGAATCAATCATCATCTCTTGGTTTATTTCTCAACGTTCCCGTTATTCCTCAAAACGGCCAACATGGCGATGGTCCTTAATTCTATCAAGATAAAGTTGATTGAACTTGCTGTAACGACTTTTCTATCATTAGAAGAAGATCACCTCAGAGACAATGTAATAGATGCAGCTCCGCTTTACCTCACGAAATAAAGTCTTGATCGCCATTGAGATGAACAGCCACATCCTTCAATTATACCTTTTGCGCTAAATCTATTCAAATTCGTATCCTATTCTGTTAAATTCTTTCCTCCTCGGGTTCCTCCGATCACTCTCATATCTCTGTTCTCTGTTCTTCTTCTGTCTCTTCAAAGTCTTCCGCATTAAAGAAAACGGTCTATGGGAAGTCTTATTTGGCAATTTGGTTCTGCTAACAGGTCGGAAGCTGCGGTCGTACTTTCTTTGATTTCCGAGTTAATAACTACAGGCTTTCGTGTAAAAGGGTTCTCTCGGAGTGGCAAAGCGCGAGTATAATTACTCTGGCATGAGAGGTCGTAAACCCCATGATCTTTACATTCAATTAAAACAAATTACCTTGGTTTAACATTTCTGCTTGTTCTCGTGCTTATTGTAACCCACAGGGATCGCAATGGCTTTGAGGAATTATGCTACCATGCTTCAATTTCAGAAATTCTTTCAAACTTATATTTCATCCCAAAATCGTAGAAAATCTATTTCTCCATGACACTAAAAATTTCTTTTCTCATAGAAATGCAATAACCTTACTGGCACCTCTCAATCTCCTCATGTCCTTTCTGACATTTTTTCAAAAATGTCAACTCTTACTTTGCTTTTTTCTCTTATCTTTTTTTTACTATGTTCCATCTGCATAACTGCCTTTTTACCTTCCATTAAAGCTGAAACTCTTTGCTCAAAACCTTTCTTTCTAATTCCACCTTTAGACTGATTTCCTTTCCGCTATTTCTACCTCCACCCCCTCCACCAAAAGTACTTAAAGGAAAGCTAATATTGATTGGATGGTAATTATGCTATCAGATAAGGTGTTATTTTATCCGTTTTTTCCGAAGAGCTAGTAGTAGGAACCAAGAAAGCTTTACGTTCTAATGGGAGTAATATTCCTTCGATAGTTCTCAAAAACTTGTGCTTCGCAAGTTGCACTTTGCTTGTTTAAATTATTTCCGTCTCTATCTCTTCTACTTTGGAACGTTTTTTCTTGCTGGAAGGTGCTCCTGTACAATGAAAAAAAGAGAACCAATCTCAACCCTCCAACTATCGCCAAATTTTTCTACTTTCTGTTCTTTCTATAGTTTCGAAAGCGTATTGGTCCTAACGCAGGAAGAAGTTTGAAAGAACCACCTCAATCTCCTTCTATCTTTCTCTGCTTGCCAATTTGCGACTTCTCGTCTAGAAACGACGCTCTTCTCTTCTCGAGTCTTTTTTCATTCATAGTCTCTTGGCCCTACTTCGTCAGTATTTTTGTGAATTGCCATCGACTCAATCTTTTAAATCTATAAATAGTTGGTGTTGTCTCCATTTGTTTTATCCGCTAACTCGTGTGGTCTTACTTTTCATAAAGACTTCCCTCTATTTATGGGGTCATCACGTATTCACTCCTGATGCCAAAGGACTTCAGCCCATTGTGCATCCCTCATATTGATAGATGTCCCTATCAACAACAATTAGGTCACGCTAGAAGGGCGGCCCCTTGGATCAACTAGCATCTGATCTTTCTTCGAATTTCTCTTTGAGGCATATGAGAAACAAGGTTGTTATCAATTACTCAAGACAGCTTAGCCACATCGCCATCTTTCCATGCCACATAATTCTTGTCCACACGACGCCCTATAACCATCTTCTTTGAAAACACAATAATCACAAACCTTCATCTGTCCTTAATATTTCCTGGCTCGATCTATTTTTTTCGTAGTCGATTAATTGGTAATTAGATTCATATTACTTCTCTTTTATAAAACTTAGTATTTAAAAGGCGGTGTTCTGAGGGCACATTCAGAATTTCGTCAGCCACTTCAGTTTGATATTTAAAGGGGGGTCGTTCGCCCTTGATAGAGTATGCATCACGCATCTGGAGTGATTCCACTCACACTGTCCTTTCAAATGGTTGAGTCTAGGCTTCGTCTTATCAAGCGAAATGTTGCGTTACTCTCTTTATTTCATCATTATTATAACGATCGTATTATAATTCTCTTCAATCACATACCTCCACCATTGAGAATGGTTCTCGCAACCTAATTCTACACAGTTCTCAATTTCATACACTATAAACACTTTGTTTGCATGGCATTAGTACTTTATACACACAGTAAACGCATATCCTTTAATTTTAGCTAAATTACAAGAAAATAGCTAATAATTGATACATGATTAGACTGTACAATTGCCAGCGACTATTTTTTTATTGAGAAAAGGTGTGAAGAATATATTATATATATTATAATATTATTATATAGTATAGTGATATATATATATATTATTATTATTATTATGTATAATAACTACATAGTCCTTTATATTAGCTATAAGATATGATATATCTATATAGCTTTAGCATAAACATATATAGTATATAATATATATGTAGTATATAATTGAAATAGAAAAAATTAAATAACAAAAGTAGGAATCCTTATTATATATATTTTATATTATCGCATAATATAATATAACTATAATATATATATCTCATTATATATATATAATAGTTACATATTATTTAATTTTTTATATTAAATAATTATATATATATTATATTGTAGCGAATCTAAAGTAATATAATTAATATATAATGATATATATATCTTTACTCTTTGTAAAAATGAGATATAAATATATATAAAATATATATATAGAATATCTCCTCAGGTGAAATATATATAATATATAGTAAATAAATAAATTTGAATAAATATAATTACTTATTTTTATATACATTATTTATATTAGAGAAGAAACAGAATGGTACCTTTGATGTCACGAGAAAAACGCTCTTAACGATTACCGATACTATTTTTTTTTAGGTGCCGATACAGATAAACCGTATCCGATACCGATACTTTATATTGAATAATAAATATATATATGGTAAAAGTAATAGATAGAAATATTTGTTATCACAGTAGAATAGCTAATCTATATCTGGATTTATATTACTATCTAAATACTTAGTCATTATTTCATATTTGGTTGTGCCCAAATATATTATATAAATTAAAAATAGATCGTTTAAGAATAATAAATGCAAATATAAATTAATAACTTTCTTATGTTCGTGTTTATCAAAAAATATTCCATTTCGATTTTTTCCAGTAAAGTTTATAACAAAGTTATATTGAAGAAGGCTACTCAGCCTTTTATGTTTTAACAGAAGGGTTTCAATTTAACAAGAAGATTCTTTAACTAGACATTCCCTACAATATATATTTATATATATTTATGAAAATTACGAAAGGAGAGACCTCATTTAATCAGCGGAAAAGACAAAATACAAAAAAACTTTTTATATCAAAAAGATGCAAATATAAGCTTTGATATATTCTATATCCTTTAAGATTAAATGACCTCAATATCATTACATAAATATTACTCAGATTTACCTAGAAAAAAATTTACTAATTCTGCAAAGGTTGTGATTGCATCCCAGGAAAAAAATTCATGACATGCATTTACGGACTAGTATTGTCTATATCTGTTTCCTCTCTTTTTGGGTGTTTCACTTTCTTTCTATACGGCATACTTCCACTAAATGAATATACTCTCTCGATGCTCTTCGAAGCTGATGATGGAGAAGGGCTGATAAATATTGTTTGCAAGCACCTGAGTATTAATGGAAACCGTGGCCACATTTCATGCACCACATGGTTAAGGATTCTCTTTTGTGATGGCCAAGGCATCTCCATGTTTTCGTAGAGCCTCATCTCCTATCACGATTCGATTGAACCTATTTAATATTTAAGAGTGTGAGGTCTTTAGCTAGCGCTTGATGTAATCTCTCTCTTTTCGATGAGGTTCCTTGGTGTATTCCTTTTGAAGGTGAATGAGCGTCAATGCAATTTCGGCCATGACTTATCCATATATTTAAAACATATCCAATATCCTCTTACATCTCGTAGGTTTATTTGCTTGAAAAAAGCCACCATCGTCACTATCAGGTGCTGTTGTCAGGGAGTTGTGATCAGGCGCGTCCACTTTCTGTGAATGCTTTTTTTAATTTTTTGGTCAAGCAAGGCATAGCTCCTCGGTTATCTGCTATTTTTATTTGCATACTTGTTCTAGAAGTGGTTCACCGTCGGGATGCCATTTCTTTGTGGGTATTCAGCTAGAAGAAGATTCTTTAACTAGCAACAATATAAAGTAGTGATGGCCGATTAAGAATATTGGTCGAATGACGACACGCTTGACAATTATAGGGTAATTTTGACGATGGAGACTTACGGATTATTAAAAAGTATATTTTTAAAATTTTCATTATTTTAATAATTTAACAAACATTTATATGAATTGGAATAGAGGAATAATTAAAATTGGTGTGTCACTTCATATCTTGAATGTTAAATGTATGAAAGATACATTAAAGAAACCGATTTAAATACATAGAAGTTTTCCTTTTATTCATTACCAATTATCTTGTTATATTTTTAAGATGTTTAATTTATACTCTCAGTCGGCTCGGAGTCCTATTCTGTATGTCACTCTCTAAACTGTTCTCTCTAACTACTCGTCACCTCCGTACTTTTCTTTAACTACTCGTCATCTCCGAGCCTGTGACCTCTATGCATAACATACATATCTCTTCATCTAAACTCAGAAGATCGGTTCTACATAACAACTCATAACAAATGTGCGTCTCTTCTCCTCCTTCCTCCTTAATCTCCTGACCCTCCTCACCCGGATAGATAAAGAATTAAAGTGCGGAAATATATAGAGTATAAATATATTGAGTAAAAACGAAATATAAGTAATAATAATTATTATTTATAGTAATAATAAGATAAATAAAGAAATAAGTAATAAAAATGCGTTTAATATTTATACTAGAAGAACTTAGAACGAAGTATATAGTATACTATCTATGCTCAACGATATATACAATTATTAGGTAGAAACCTCCTCCAGGATATTTCTATATTTTACAACGGGGAGAGCCATAAATATATACTTCCACGTCTATATCATTAATATAAATTGATCTTTGAGCATATTAATATCATGTGAGAAAATATAAAGCCAACAACATTATTACTATAATATATATTATAATATATATATGGTATATTAGTATACGTATGAGTATATATTATATAAAGAGAAGCAGTATATATAAGGTAGACCTATGAGTAATATATATAGTTAATATTAATTATAATATATATATATATATATAGTGAATGAAAAATTGTACTCCAAATTATATATAGAGTATAAATATAATGGCAAAGTAATCACCAGTCGTGATATATAATATATATAATTTTTATTTAAGTAAATATTAATAATATATATATGTCTTTCTTTCTTTCTTCTTTCAGCCCTTCCTCAGTATCCTGCGTCAACCATATGAATTAGCTTACGGAAATTCGACTGA